>JACEIK010002713.1:172020-194665 GCA_018107945.1 Datura stramonium
TGAGCCATATTTGTTTAAGCAGGGACCGGATCGGGTGATGAGAAGGTGCATCCCGGAGAGCCAAATTGCGGAGGTTTTGAGGAGTTGTCACTCCTCACTAAAAGTCTGAAACCATGTCTATGTCTGAAAGTCACTACAATTGATGAGTTTCTGGGACAAGCCCCCAACTAACTTCAAGTCTAAATAAAAGAAAATATAACTGAATGAAATGATCTTCTTCCTCGAAGGATGAGTACTCACCAATGGCGCCACTAGGATCTTCAGAGGGTGATATGGTAATGAAGCTGTGACTGAAATCCTGCAGTTGTATCACAAAACGATATAGCATAAAACCTATGCATCAGTACTTTGAATATACTGAGTAAGTGAGAGAAACCATACACAAGGAATAAAATGTTGAACTAAAAATACATGCAATGACTAAATGAAACAACTGAAACTGAAAAACTGTAATAAACTTGAGATAGTCTAAGTGACCCTGTCTGATGGCCAAGGACATGCCCTAAATATGAGAAGCTAATTTGAAATACTGCACTGAACTGATCTAAACTGACTAGTCTTAGAATAAACTAAGTTGACTAGTGGGAGAGTCTATAACCAATATATAACCATGTGAGCTAGACGTGGAGTCCGATATATACAACTCATCGGTAGGACCCCATATACTTTGTCAGGGTATAAATGCATGAATTGGGTGATCATAGGTCTGGGGACATGAGGCCAATAAAAATATATCCTACGGTGGCAATGTAGTTCTAGTAATCTGGGTGCGCTGGAACCCCGACCCACTTTGCGCTAAGTCCTACTCCACTATATGGTCCTAGACTGACTACTAACCTTATAGCTCGAAATTGAGGCCCAAGACTAGTCAGGATTACCTATCTAGAAGCACCCTGAAAGTCTTATTGCACCGGATTCTATAACTGGGTTCTAAGATTACTTAGAGTTGCTTATCTGGAAGCGTCGTAACCTTCTAATGAACAAACTGTTATCTAAAGCTAGGGTCCTAAGATTGGTTAGAGTTTCTTCTCTAAAAGTGTCATGACCGCCTAAAGAACCACTAAAAACTGATGTTGAGTGTAATTCTGATAATTGGGAGGCACTACTGACACCTTGAGAGTTTCTGTAATCAAAATGATTAGCTAACATTTCTGACTAATACTGAGTATTCTAACATTTTGATTGAAACTATACTGACATAAATCTTACTGATATTTTAATACAAACTAACAATATGAGAACCCCCAACAGTGAAAGAATCAAATAATTTCGATAATAAATCAATTATGCCAGACTCTAGTTTTTTTATGCATTCAAGAGCTAGGGCTATAATTCCCTTTACAAGAACAAGAAAAAACATAATCACAAACTAGTGGAAAAATATCTACAATTAACATAAACAATATTCCACATGAATTAAACGGAGTCTGACATGTAATTTCTTCACATTCGAAAATTTCAAGGCTTGAACTGATAGAGAAGACATGGAGGATATTTGGGGACACAAGGGAAGAACTATTCCTTATTGAATTCCCACAAACCTGGTGATGGAAATTCTAGAGAGAATTCCTTGAAAAATCTAAGGATCAATCTTCCTAACTTCTGCTCTGAACCTTTATTGAGAGAAACTTTACATTAAACTGTTGAAGAGATGAGAAAAAAATGACAGAAACCGTTTGTTTCCCCCTCTAAAACCCTGATTAAACCCAAAATGACATAGTTTAACGACTAAGTAGGTGGGAAATTACAAAAGTAACCCTGGAATTAAATTTGAAAACTGGCTGACAGGGTCCCAACGGGTCACTCAACGAGTCGTTGGTTGAGACCACGACTCATTGGGACCTCTTGTTGGTTCCACTACCTGGGATGAGAAGGCACTAGATCTGGCAATGGTAGTCACCACAACTCGTTGGATGAACCAACGGGTCGTTGGTTCCTCCTATGGCCACTAGACAAGGAAAACTGGTATTCTAGGCAACGGGTGACACAACGACTCGTTGGTTGCGTCAATGAGTCGTCGTGTCCAGTCGTTAGGTTCACTGGAAAGATTTTCTGAAAAGGTCTATGTTTGACACAAGGGGTGCTAACAACAACTCGTGGGAATCAACGAGTCATTGTTTCCTCTTGTCTTCATTGGAAGAGACTTATTGTTTCCTCTCGTCTTCAGTGGAAGGGGATTTCACCTGACGACTCTCACAATGGGTCATTGTTTCTGACAATGACTCATTGGTTGAGTCGTTGGGTCCTGGGAAGGATTTCAGAGTTGGGGATACCACGACTGAAAGGACAACTCATTGTTTCTCACAATGGGTCATTCCTTGTGTCATGGGTTCCTGAGAGACCAAGAACTACTCACCACAACTGACACAACGAGTCATTGGAGCTGACCACAACTCGTTGTCTTAATCGTTCTGAGTTATTTTCTTTCTGGTTTTTCTTCTAAAATTTTCTTTAAATATCTGAGTCTAGTCTAGAAAAGTTTTGGGGTGTTATAGGATACCCGATGCACAAGAGTTGTTCCAGCTAGGGTTCGAGCCTGAGGTGCCTTGTGGCTTATGGATACCCGATGCGTGAGAGTGTTTCCAGCTGAGGGGTTGAGATTAAGGAGTGAAATGACCTACAGGGATGAGGATGATATCCTCCATAGTATCTAGTTAAGACATATTCAAGTGTGGTCCGGTATGTCTTAGCCTTCTCGGGATCACGATTGGTTCTCCCAAATAGATTGAGCTTCGATAACTATGCGCAAACGAGTGAGGGTCCGGCAGTACTTGATTGAAGATGTTGATTAACTGGTTTTTAATTTTAATTTATTTGGCATTATATTATTCTTGTTTCTTGTGTTATTTGTTACCTGATAGTAGTGGATTTTAGATATTGGTTGGTGTTAGCTAAGGTCGCCGAGAGTTTTAGGGGTGATGACTGGTTAGCTTTGTAAGCTATACGCCACTTATTGGTATATTTACTTGTACTTGCAAGGCTTATGGGGGTCAAGTAGGTTTTATGTGTTTACTTAAGTTGAGTTTCCCCTCCTGTGATATCCAATATATCTGTTGACCTTTAATTTTAGTCTTGTGGTTGTTTCTGTCTTACATACTTAGTACATTTTTATACTGACGCCCTAGTCGGGGTGCGGTATTCATGCCTGCAGGTGCTGATCGACAGGTAGATCGAGTTTCTTGGTGTATAAGTGGAGTTCTAGCTAAGTCGGTAAAGCTCCAAGTCTTCCAGAGTCGACATATACTTGTATTATGGGTAGTTCGAGGCCTTGTCCCAGGTAATTGATTTATGTTGTACTCATAGAGGCTCATAAACATCTGTTGTGGATGTAGTATTGTTTTCATAGGCCAGGTAGGTTGATGTTGGGCATATTCTTATGCCCATTTTCCATGTTTTTACTCATATTTTGCCTTTTTTTGAGTTCATAATCCTTATGAAATTCATGACTTCATGTTTTTGTGTGTCTTTTAAGCTAAAAAATGTTTTTAGATGTTTTGAGTATTAAACCAAGGAAAAGGGACCCAAAAATGACCAAAGGTGTGAAGAAGGAAGAGTTCATGAAAGTTGTCCTGGTGCTATGGCTTGCGTGGTGCGCGAATTCCTAAACTTCAGACAACTTAGCACAAAAGTTGGTGGTGCTATGGGTGGCGTGGTGTGCCAGGTCCCAAACTTCAGAGGAATATTTAACTAACACCTTGGCGAGATGGATGGCATGGCACACGAGAAGCATCCCATACTTAGGAAAATTTACCAACATTCTGGTGCTTTGGATGGAGTGGTGCGCCAAAATGGTTCAAATGCTCTGAAATTTGACTAACACTCTAGTGATTTGAGTGGCATGGGGCGCTCGAAGGATCCAGAGGCTCAAAATTTTGACTAACCCCTTGGTACATTGGCTGGCGTGGGGCACCTAGAGCTAAACTTCAGAAGAAATCGAAGCCCAACCTAGGGCTATGGAGGGGGCAGTGCGCCAGGCCCTGACTTGAATAGATGTTGCTAATTTTTAAAGCCAATTAATTGAGGGAAAAAACGTTATTTGAGGGATCACTTATACATATAACATCAAGGTCATTTGTTAGCAATCATACATCATATTATTTTATCGTAGAAAGGCTGTAAAGCAACTTTGGAGGAGAGACAAGTTTATAACTTAGGTTTCTTCTTTTATTTTATCATTTTTATGCTTCGAATGATGATGTCTTTGTTTTTCCGCTTGAACATGAGTGGCTAATCGCCCATTCTAGGATTTTGTCCATAGCTATGGTTAAAATTTGAAAAATTGATTATTGCTTGTTTTGCTTCTTCATTAAAGGTTGTTTATATTTACTTATTTTAATTGCTTATTCACTACACTGATCACCTTATGGATAAATCTATTGTGTTTTGGTTGAACTCGAGAGAGGGAACTGAAAGGGTTAAAAGTAAAATATAAAATAGGAATTCAAAGATCCTTTGGTCCATGGGTTGAAGGTTAGAAGTTGTTGATGAGGATAGGGATATACCCTTCAGCCTTGTTTAGTTGATATACAAGTAACCATAATCATCAAATCATATTTCTCCTGTGACCGCAGGGATATAGGCGTTAGGGTTAATGAGATAGTTCTTGGATGCTCAGGAGAGTGGCAAGAAATAGGATAGTAACATGCAACTAGCACACATAGGAAGGATTAATCTAGCATAATCAAGTCTTGAAAACTCAAGATAAAGAAAAAGTGCCATTTCCCTAGACTTTTATCATCAGTTGAAGTACAAACAAGTTTGTAACAACTTTAGTTTATTAGTTCATTTTCATCAAGTTTAGTAGTTTAATCTCCAAACCATTCCATATTTATAATTTTTTTGTTAGAGCAGTGAAATAAATAGTTAACCTTGAATGATTAATCTGACAAGTCTCTGAGGGATTAATTACGGGACTTCACTATCCAATATTACTTGATGACCACGTGCGCTTGCGTGTGCTTGGGCGATATCATAGGCCTTAATGTATAGTTGTTTTCCATTTTATGGCTTGGATGGCCTATTATGTATCTGTTTGTTGGTCTGAAAGCCTGCTTCCATTATAATCTATCATTTACTCTGATTTTAATTATGTTGTGATGCCAAACCTCATCGATTTTGGCTTGTTGTAGTTAGATATGTGGCATGGTGTGCTTGTTAGGTGTGACACAGGGTGCCAGTCATGCCCCTCCGAGTTTGGGGTATGAAAAACTTGGTATCAGGGCAGTTCGTAACCTAGCGAGTCTATGAGCCGTGTCTAGTAGAGTCTTGTTTATATGTGTATTGTGCAGTGTACTTATAAATAGGAGGCTAAATGACATTTAGGATAGTTACCCTTCTTTCTATATCGAAATCATGTGTGATTTCAAATGTGGTAGGAGTTAGGTTTAGACTCATTTTAGTTGACTTTTCCAAGGAACAATTGTAATATGATGGATGATAGCTAGCTAGTGGCTAGACATGGCAGCAAGTAAGATCCTTTAATTTGATTATGGTTATAGTTGTGTCATAGCTCGACATGGTGAAAAGTTTTGTTATTTGGAGTTGTTTGTGGTAGGCTTTCCTTGTGAGGATATGTCGTGCGATATCGTGTTGTGTCGGTCCATGAGTTGGAGTTGTGCGTGTAGTCCAACGTTTAAGGACAAATGTTTCTAAAGGGGTAGGGATGTAACACCCTGGATAGTTTGAGCGATAAATTTGTAATTTCAAAGTAGTACTAAGGATAATTAATTTGCTATGAAGAAAGTGTTATGAAATATTTGAATCACTCTATGGAAGGGTGTTAAGATTTGATGTCAATCAAGTTCTAAAACAAAAGAAAGCAAAAGTTATCGCAAATTTCCTGCTTGAGATTCTCTGAAATTTGGGTCAAATATCTCAAAGCTTTTCTCCAAATATATAAGGATTTAGGGGGACTACTAGTTTCATATTAATGTTCTATGAGTCTAGTTTCTAACTCATTAAACCATTCACGAATTCGACTTCATAATAGAGAAATATTCACGTTTTTTCTAGACCACGACACCAGGCACGTATGATCTTAGGCATATTTACATGCCCAAGTGTTATTTTACACCTTAGTTTGAGTCGTGTTTGTCAATTAAATTATGCATAATCTCATGTGTATTATATATATTTGTGTGCAAGAACTAACCAATGTGATTAACCCATGTTTGTAGGTGACCTATGCTAAGGATGGGGCTTAATATGATGTTGCATAAGGAAGAAGGAAGCTCGGAAGGAATTTTGAGGAAGATGCATGCAAGATCCAAGAAGTGAAGGCTATCGCACAGCCTAGCTTGCCAAGAAGATGCATGCAAGTTCCAAGAAGTGAAGGCTATCGCACATCCTAGCATGCCACGCTGGTAGAGGCGCACGACCAGTGTCGTGTCACACACGTACGTGTGCGCGCGATGGCAACCCTGGCAGTAGCCGTGTGCGATAGCACCGTTCCATGTAAAGCATGCCCCGCGCTGATGTTCGTATCACACTAGGCGAGAGGCTCGACAAGTGACGTGCCATGTCCGATGGAACTATGTCATACCTTTCCTAGTTCCACATTCCAGTAAGTTTCCACGTTGGGGTAGTGCCCTTTTTATAAAGCAAATCAACTTCGATTCTTGAATAATCCACATCACTTCTGCTTCTATTGGAATCGAAGGCCATGCTGCATGACAAACAACGTGGTATGGAGGTGGCCTGACCATGGGAAAAATGTAACTTTATAGATTGAACACATAGTATATTTTATTAGTTTATCACGTAATACTTTGAGAAAAAGAGAAGGAGCAAAGGGAGGAATATTTTGGACTTCATTCTACGGTGATTTTCTTTTCCTTCTTTTTACCATTCTTGTAATACATGAATTCAAATAGAATGTCGAATTCTTGTACTAGCATGAGTGGCTAAAACCCTTCTTCTAAGGTTGAGGCCATATAACATGATCGTATATGTTTAATTTCATCTCGGTTCAAGTTCTTCATTGTTGTTTGTCTGGCATTCTTATTTTTAATAATTTTACGCTTGATCACAATTGAAATGTTGTTGTTAATCTTAGGCAAACTTGAAAGAGAAAACCTCAGGATAGAACAAGGAATGTAAGAAGTGAGTTCAAGTCTTTAAGGCTGATTCATAGTTAGGATAAAAATAAACCTAATTCGCCTCGCTTGGTTATAAAATGGGAAGATAGCTAGACACTTAAATTTGATTTGTCACATCACCAATCTTTGATGTAATTTTGAAGTCAAACTTAGGTGAAATGGTTAGAGATGCAAAAGTCCATAACCAAGGGCATTAACCCCGTAAGCCACTCAACTCGATTTTTGGATATGAATTAGATTGTTACTTTCCCACCCAACGATGTTGTTTTGAGGCTAATTCGATTATGTCTAGAGGCTCGAAAGACAATGAACATGGCATTTATTTTGTGAAACAACAAATGACCATACATACTTGAACCAATATGGATGTAGCTATACGTGATTGTTTGGCCTTAACCCTGGATTCTTCTCTTGTTGTTTTTTAATTTAGTTTTTTATCATTCTTAGATTTAGTAGAAACAAAACATTTAAATATTGAAAATAGCACTTTTGAATTTTGAATTAATACTTGAACTTGAATATTCACTAATGATCTAGTCCCTGTGGGTTCGACATCCGGCTTGCAAAGAGTTACTATATTATTTGTAAGACCGCGTGAGCTTGCGCGTGCACCGAAGGCGTGGCAAGTCTTATTGCTCCATTGCTGGGGACTGATTTTACAAAGGGTCGTACTATTGACTTTGAACTTGACCCTTGTCTGATTATTTGTACGACCACCGGGTATGACTCATAATGGGTTACTACTGGTCGTACAAGGCCCCATACCATAAGCTTCCAGATTAAATGACTTGGTACAGTCCCAACGAGCCATCTTACAAGTCATAGTATGAAACCACGAGCCATAGGAAGGCTTGTGAAACCTGTCCTCACCTTATGAACATTCAGTTGTGCTGGTAAGCATGCTTTTAGATGGGTACTCAGAATTCCCCATCCTAGCTATGCAATCATCATTAAGTTCACATACCTAGTTAACCCCAAAAATGCTTCACATCCCGCAACTCATCATCTATAATCAAATTTTGTGTTTGAGCATTTTGATTCTTAAACCCATTTATAATTATGCATATCCAGGCCTTGGTAACATTCATCTTCCTCATTTACAAGAGTTGAGGAATCACAGTTCAATTTCGGCCATCTCTTAGCAAGAAGTTTTAAAAGACAAATAATCACTTACTTGAGATTTCAAGTTCTTGCACGATTTCTATTTTGCTTCAATTTTTGGGTTAGGAATTCAAGTGGATTTTGAAAATTTATTTACATAGATTTGACTCAACAACTTTTTGCTTGAGTTACGGGTAATGGGAGATAGAGTGGAGGTGATCATGGGTCGTGATTTGTGTTTATGTGGGAATGGAAATCCAAAAATGTGAGAATTTAATAGGTTAGAGAAGATTTTAAAAATCTAGGTCGAGTCAGGTCAATTAATTTAATTTTGCCTGTCACAACTCGTACCACGAGTCGTAGGTCATACCTACTGCTCGTCCCCTAGACTCGTAGAAAGAACTGAGGAAACTTACCTTGGGACTTATGAGCACATGGTATGAGTCGTACTATGACTCGTAAGTCAACATTTTTTGCACTTCCATACTTAGAATTATTCATCCTTATAGTGGGTACTACAACTCGTACAATGGAGGTACGGTTCGTAGTGACCAACTGTAACATAAACTCATGCACCTGGACTAATCTTAGCTTCTCACCATGAATAGTACTACGAACCGTACAAGTGTCCCATGATGCGTAATGAGGCGCGTAGTAAAGTCCTATGTTGCAATTTGTCTCCATCAGATTTTGTTTCACCTGCACACTAAACACACATAAGTCAAGATACTTGGGTTGCCTCCCAAGAAGCACCTGATTTAACGTTGCGGCATGACGAAGGTGGTTTGGTTACTCAGACTTCACTAAACCACTGCATGGATTGCCTTCCAAGAAGCGCCTGATTTAATATCGCAGCATGATGCAAGTCTCTTGACTACATAGAATTCGTGAAGAAACAAGGACTCATTCTCAATTACTGACACAACCCTAAACTCATTGGGTTGTTTCATTGACCCACAGCCATTGAAGGTGACCTCCTCCTTGTTTAGCCTGAACTTCAATTGGCCTACCTCAATATCCACCAATGCTCTCCCAATGGCAAGGAATGGTAGCCCAAAGATAATGGGGAACTCAAAATTAACTGTGCAATCTAGGATCATGAAATTAGAATAAACTTGTCCATCTTGACTAGCACATTAAAAAGGATCCCCAGTAGTTTCTTAACTGTTTGGTCTGCCATCAATAGTCGTATCGTAGTTGGTGTAGGGGCTCCTAAGCCTAGCTATTTGAACACAGCTAATGGAATCTAGTTGATGCTAGCACCTAGGTCACATTATGCCATTATAAACTCAAAATCACTAATTTTGCATAGGATGGTGAAGGCACCTGGATCTTCCTTTTTCTATGCAAGGACTCGTGCAGCTATGGCACTACAATGATACAAATTACTCATCGGCTCATAGCTCACGAACCTCTTTCTAGTCACCAGGTCCTTCGTAAACTTGGCATACCCGGTCCTAGGGTCCAATGTCTAAACCAATGGGATGTTCATAGAAAACTATTTCAGCATTAACAAGAACTTCTAGAACTTCCCATATTCCGCCTTCTTCTTCATCCTCGAAGGTAATGCTGGTGGTGGTCGAGGGATTGGTCTGCAAAATCTGAGTTGCCCCTTTTTACTTTCCTTCATCAGCCTTAGACCCCTTTACATCACCTGCAGCCTTAATCAACTTAGCATCACCTGTAATGTCTTGTTCGGCAATCTCAACTTCCTCATTCAGCTCAATCTCCTTTTGTCTCTCCATCCTAACTACAATGAGTAAGGGAGGATCAACAATGGTCTTTCCACTCCTAGTCATCACAGCCATATAGTGACTGTCATCTTCAGATTTTGGATTGTGCTGCTAGGAAGTGTTCCCTTCTATCTCTGGTTTAGGGATGCAAAAACTTCCCCAAGCTTCTACTCAATCTACTTAATCACTGTAGAGTGGGATTCATCTTTTTGGCCCATGCCAGATATATCACCCCTAATATTCTTCAGCTGATCATTAGTTGATTTAGTCCCTTTTAGCAGTTCAACCATCAATTTCTCTAACTTCGAGGGTCCAACATCACCCTCACGGCCCTGGGAGGAACATAAACACCAGAGCGATCGTTGTGGTAGCCATCATTCTTTCTCCACTCTACTTCTCGCTCAAGGCCTCTGCTCCTATCCCTTTACCCATTCCTGTTGTAGTTTTCTCTATACATTGTTCCAACCTTGGTTTCCAGAACCATGGTGCCAAGTGTCCTGTCCAGACTTTTGGGAATTGGCCCGAAAACCCGCCACCTAGTTGTCGAAGAAGTTTTGCTCCTCCTCAGAATCTGACTGCTCAAACCCCTTCTCCTGACCCTAAGCTCCAACTACATTCACTTTCTAAGCTCTAGAGCTCATAATATGTTTCATGAGCAGGTCTAAATATTTCCTCATGTGAGAAAACTCCTGATCACGTTCCTCCTCTTTTATGCATTGGTCCATAGTTATCCCAATGGCATATGTACCTGCAGTTGTCTCAACATCCCTGGTGTGCCAAGCTCTGTTCGGTTTGGTCACTAGGTCAAGTATGACAGTTGCTTGCTCGAAAGAGTGACTTATCAATGCTCCTCCGGCCACTGTATCTGCTACAACCTTGGTGCTGTTGTTCAAAGACCTATAAAAATTTCTAACAAACTGTCATCAGGAATTTTATGGTTAGGGCACTTCGTTGGCTTCTTCTTAAATATCAACCAAGTCTCATGAAGTGCCTCTATCTTCAGTTGGCGGAAATTATATCTCATCCTTTCACTGCAGCATCCTGGAAGGTGGGAAGAACCTTTCCAAAGTTCCCTCCAGTTGGTTATGGAGTCACTGGGTAGCTCCGACAACTAAAGTGTGGACTCTCCAGAGAGAGAGAATGGGAAGAGTCTCAACCTTATAACATCCTGGCTTACATCTAGTAACTTATATGCCATGCATATACCAACGAAGTTGATCAGGTGCAGATTAGCATCGTCATCTGCGTGACCACTAAACACCCCTTTCATGTTAAGCAACTGGATCATGGTGCTAGTGATATCAAACTTTGCCCCAACAAGCAGTGGTGGTGGTACGATGGCTCCTGTTGACCCCGCTTCATAAATATCCAGGTCATCATAATCATAAAATTGAGGATCATATCTTTGGCCTCTATTACCCCTTCCATGGTGGCCAGCACTTACTACATCATTGCAAGCATCCTTATCTTCCTGAAGTGCTACTTGACGAGCTTCTTTCGCCAATGGTACCTCTCTGCTCAGGGTTTTCTCCTTTTTGCAGTGTTTGCCCTAGCTCAAGATCAACTGGAATCAGAGGGTTTCCACTTTGTCGAGTACTTGGAATTCACCAAATGGCAACATGTGGGTGTCAAAAATTAAAGAAAAAATAAATAAGGAAATAACTACTAAAAGTTAAACACAACAATTACTTTAATCCTAAGTTGTATTCCCCGACAACGGCACCACTTATGATAATTCTCAAATCACACTCCTGTAAAAGTATGAGACAGACATTTTCAATAATGAACCCAATTAGGTTTGGGTAGATCCTACAGAGAATATTATCACGACCCGAACATAGGCCCGGACTAAGACACGAGACCTAGAACCACGAATGGCTCCTAGTCGACCCTTGGCATGAACATAGCAGCTAAAGAATATACATCAAGTGGAATCTAATAACTGTAACATGAGTTCATGAAAGTTTGAATACATAGTAATCACAACAGAGTCAACATTGACAAAACTGAAATTCTACAAATTAACTGATAAGCCTCTAACATGTTTGAAGAATTGATGGGACAACATCCCCAACTAGCTCATTAAAGTCTAAAACTGAAAATATCATAACTCAACACTAAATGAAGGTCCTCAAAGGATAAGGACTCACTAAAAAAAGAAAACTGAACTGAACTATAGAAACTCGACTAACGATGGAATTGAGGCTAATCGTCTAAACCTGTATCATGAAATGATACAACATAGAGTATGAGGTCAGTACTTTGAATGTACTGAGTATGAAAGGTAAGTAAAACATGTTGAGTAAGTATAAACTGAAATTATTCATATAATCATACATCATAAGATCGTAAAAGTAAGGACTCTATGCTGAGATATGAATCTGAATCATGTATAGTCAATAACTGAAATCATATCTGAGTAGAATGATCCAAAGCTAAAATAGAAATCAAATGACTTATCATAAAACATAAATCATAAGTGAAAGCTCCTAAACTGATCATTGGCTCAAACCTATTGAAAAACATAATATTATAAGACATGAACATGAATAACTAAAATCTTGAAGAACAATGGGAGACTGGTCATAATCGAAAACCAACTATGTATGAGCGCATGATGATTCCACGTCTTTCCCACGTTGAGGAGGGCCATCCTAAGCTTTGTTAGGGCAAAGGATAAATAAGGTGTGATATCATGGTGTACCCTTGGGTGGGGGACACAGTCTCTTGAGAGGTCCGATAATATATCCCTACATTGGTATGTAGTTTATGAGACCGGAGAACCTTGGAACCCCTAGCCTACTCAGTGATAGAAACTACTCTCAAAACATATAAAATGCTCATATAATCATATTCTCAAAACATAACTTTCATTTCAACATTGGGGAGTCTTGACTCCAATATATATATATATATCATAACGTATCTTGTTAGACATCGCTAAATCATGAAAGATACTTGACTTGTGTGGGCTTTCCCAAATATTAAAATCATGCATACGTGAAAAAGATTTCATAAGGAAAATCTTGAATTCATACATGAGTAATTTATAAACACTCAATCATACTAGTTATTCATCATACTTGAAATCATGAATCATAAACTTGACTTTTCATAAAACTTGCATAATAGGGAATAATTTTCTAAAACTTGAAATCATGAACTTATAATCAAAATAGATATAAAATTTTCCCATGAATCTTAAAACATACTTTGAAACAAGAAGGGAATTAACCAATAAGCAAATCATAGAGAATTTCATAAAATTGGGCTAAAACCCCATAAGATCATAAACTTGAATTAAAACTTGAATTCATGAACTTGAGGAGAAATTTAGGCGTGAGAGTGAAAGGAAACTCTAATTCAAAGCCCTATATACATGGGTAAGCAAAATCTAAACTTGACTATGAAAGCCCAAGAGATTTGGGGAAGAATTGAAGAATTTCAAGCTTGATTTTCAAAGGAAAACTTCTAATATTGCATGCATGGGAGTTGAATAAATTAGAATAGCTTAAACTCCCTTAATTATATATCTTTCAGACCTTAAAATGATGTAATTTAGAACATAGGAGCTTAGGAATTACAAAAATACCCTTACTAATTTTGCAGGAAAAATCACACTGCCAGATGCCACGACTCAACAAACGAGTCATCCCTCAACCCAATGACTTATTATATCGCTCATTACTTCCTCCATTATCCCCAATCTCTAATCTTCAAACCACGATTAACCAGGATGAGTCATTACCCATCCCCACAACTCATTACTTCCACCTGTCATCACCACTATCCATATATGCTTAGCTTCTGGAATTTTCCCCAATGGGTCCATACCACGGGTCATTACACATTCCAACGGGTCATTGGACCGTCCATTGTCACTACACCAATTTTTCACTACACCTTCTCACGAGTCTTAAGCATGACTTGTTGTTCCCTACAATGAGTCGTACCACGACTCATACCATCCATACTAACAACACAAATCCAAACAACAACTCTAATCTATGACCCGTGATAAAGACCCACGAGTCATTCCATGGCTCATTGTTACTGTGCTTCCTTCTATAGATTTTGACCATGAGCAGTCCCATGACTCGTTACTCCTTCCCATTACTGGCTACNCTATAGATTTTGACCATGAGCAGTCCCATGACTCGTTACTCCTTCCCATTACTGGTACTTTCCAAAAAAATTTTGCTGATCACATTTCAAATTCCAAGTCTAGTCTAAGGGACTTTTTTGGTATTACAATATCTCCCCCTTGGGAACATTCATACTCGAATGTGGGTTAAGCATACTGAAAAGCTGCAGAAGGAACTTAAATCACAAATACTGAACATCTGAAACTGAAAACTGATGGAGTGACTGACTCCGGATTGATACACAGGACTGACCTAAATTCATGAATCATACATACATACTAAAACATGAAAGGAACTAAGATACATGAATTGGACATGAAACTGAATAGAGTATTAAAGAGGAAACTGATACCTCATTCTGGAACTGAGTTGAAAGGGAAAAGATGTGGGTATTTATCTATCGTATCTGCTTTAGCTTCCTATGTATCTCCCTCAACAAGCTAATTCCTCCACAAGACTTTCACTGAAGCTATTTCTTTATTTCTGAACTTCCAAACCTGACGATTAAGGAACTCAACCGGAACCTCCTCATAGCTAAGGCTATCTTTTACACCTATGTTTTCCATCGGAACAACCAAGGCCAGGTCGCTAATGCACTTCTTCAATAGAGATACATGGAAAACTAGATGTACCTAAAATAACTCTACTGGTAACTCCAACTCCTAAGCCACTTTGCCAACTCATCTATAAGGACCAACATATCAGGGACTAAGCTTCCCTTTCTTCTCGGACCTCATCATTCCCTTCATGGGAGACACTTTCAGAAACACCCAATCATCAACCCCGAACTCATGCTCTCTCCTCCTAACATCCACATAGGATTTCTGTTGACTCTGAGCTATTTTCAGTATTTCTCTAATAAGCTGAACTTTATCTATGGCCTCATCAATAAAATCTGGTCCTATCAACATAGCCTCATGTCACGACTCGAACATAGGCCTGAATTAAGACATGGGACAAAGAGCCCCAAGAGGCACCAAGTCAACCCATGACATGAACATACATCTAACTCAATCAAACAAAGTAGAAGACTTAACATAATAAACATAGCGAAAGTCTGAGCATAACATACAATCTTAAAACACAACACGAGTCTGAAGCTGAATACAATCTATTGTCTGAAAAACCTCTAATTCTGATGAGTTGATGGGACAAGACCCCAACTAACTCTCTAAATCTGAGAATAGAAAAACTCAAGATAACTGATAGTGAATGGTTCTAGGGAGATAAGGACTCACCAATAGAGTATAGATGCTACTTCGGAATGCTTGCTAGTGGAAGGACTGAGTCTGAAGATCGGAGCATGTATCATAAAATGATACAGATAGAGTATGTGGCCAGTACATGAAATGTACCGAGTATGTAAGGTAAGTAAAATCGCTTAAATAAGTAAAATCATTTAAAACATGCATAATATATAGCACAATGAAGATAAGAATCTGAGAGTAGGGCTTGCATTCTAGTTTCTAAAATCATGATCTGAACATAACATAATATCATAACTAAATTGATTGACCCAAAGCTGAAATTTGATAATCATAAGTAAAACTGACCATTGGGTCAAACCTGCTTCAGAACATATATAGAGACTTTTCATATAATCATGCATAATTGAAATTTGAGGAACAATGAGAGACTTTTCATATAACCAACATTACCACGGTAGAGCTTACGAGGTCCCAACTATCACAATGAAGTGGGTAGAGCCGTCCAAAGCCTTTTCAGGGCTAGGGACAATACCATGATATCGATATCAAGCTCGAGGCCCATTTGGGGGATAGCTCATAAGGGAGGTCCCAAAGTATATATATATAATATGTAAACCTACGCTGGTGCGTAGTTCTGAGGCATAGGGTTAATCTAACTTTAGCCTACTCGGTGCTAGACATTACTCCCAAAAACATGTATATGCTCTCCATCATTTTTCAACGCAGCTTACCATCATCGATTGACGATGCTTAATAATCAAATACGTATCAAATTTGAAATCATATATGATGAGCTTTAGCTCAAACCATACCACAAGATGAACATAATTGGGAGTCTTAACTCCAAAACCATGTGGTAAGATAATTCGTGAAATCATAAATGATACTTGAACATATGGGCATTTCTCAATACTTTAATCATGCTTGAAAATACATAATTCACTTGAAAACATAATCCTAAACATGGGTAACTTAAAAACATGTTTTTTCATCAATAATATCTCATTATACTTGAACATTTATCATAAATCTTAACTTTCATGAACTTCTCATAAATGGGCATTTTAATTTATAAAACTTGAAACATGATTATAATTGAAAACAATGTAAAACTTTCCCATGAATCATAATTCAATAATAGGAACATATTTGAATCATACCCATGTAGAAAATTAGGAATTTTAATGCGTTGGGTTAAAACCTCATAGGATTAACATACGGATTTTCGTGATTTATAGAGTGATTGGGAATGGGTGTGAACAGATTCACCCATTCATAACCCTACATACCTAATAGGATCTGATTCTACCACTTCTCTGATTGCCTGTCACGACCCGAAAGGGGGCCTGAATCGTAACATGGGACAAGGAGCCCCGAGAGACCCTAAGTCGACCCATGACATAACCATACATCTAATCTCAATCAAGAAACTGAATAATCAATAAGGTACTCATAGCGGAAGTCTAACTTGAACATAACATCAAAATACGAAATCCAAAGCAGAATACATACATATGTCAGAAAAGCCTCTAAACATGACGAGTTGATGGGAGAAGACCCTAACTAACTCAATAAAACGGAAACTGAAATACATAAAGGAAAGCTTAATAGTCTAGTCCTCGGGAAATGAGGACTCACCCACAATAAGAATGCTAACTCTAGTAAGCTAACTACAAGCGGGGCTGAACCTGAGAGCTGGGTCCTATATCATGAAATAATACAACATAGAGTACGTGGACAGTATGTGGAATGTACCGAGTATGCAAGGTAAATAAAACCACTAAAGTAAACAAAATGGTTTAAATACAATGCATAGTATAACATAAACATTAAGAGTCTTAGAGTAAGGCTTGCATGCATTCTTTCTGAAATCATGATCTCTTCATAACCCAACATAACATAACTTCATAACATCATAACTGAATCGATCGACTCAGAGATGAATTCTAACATTTATTAGTAAAGCTGAACATTGAGTCAAACCTGCTTTAGAACATGCATATATATANNNATATATATATAATTTTCATGAGTAATGAAATATCCATATCAGTAATCATGAGGGAAAATGGGAGACTCGTCTTTTAACCGACATACCACGATAAAGCTTATGTGGTCCCAACTATCACACTCAAGTGGGTAGAGCCATCCAAAGCCTTACCAGGGCTAGGGACGATAACATGATATCAATATCAATCTAAAGGCCCATCTAGGAAGGGCAAGCTCACAAGGGAGGTCCTAAAGTCATAATGTATAAACCTACATTGATGCGTAGTTCTGAGGAACAGGATGACCGACCCTTAGCCTACTCGGTGCTAGAAATTACTTCCAAACATGCATATGATCTACATCATTTTTAACGAAGCTCAATGATCAAATGCATCTCAAATATGAAATCATGCATATGAGAAGCTTTTGCTCAATATATACCACAAGCTGAAAAACATAATTGGGAGCCTTCGCTCCAAAACCGTGTAGTAAGATATACATAGGAAAACTTAAACTCTAAACATACCATAAGCTGAAATTATAATTGGGAGTCTTTACTCCAAAACAATGTGGTAAGCTTAATCCGAAAAAATCATCATTCATACTTAATATGTGGGCATTGCCCAAAGCTTTATTATACTTAGAGATATTCAATTCTTATCAAAAACATAATTGTAAACATGGGTAGCTTCAAAACCTTCTTTTCATCGTAATATCTCATCATCATCATTATTTACTCATCACAAATCTCATTTTTCATGAACATTTCATCTATGGGCTTTTAATTCATAAGACTAGAATCATGATTTTAAATTGAAAACATTATAAAATTTGCCCAGGCTTCATAATGCAATAGTAGAATCATAATCAAATCATACCCATGTATAGAAATAGTTCATGCATTTGGGTTAAAACCCCATGGATTAGACATAGAATTTCATACTTTAGAGAGGGATTGGGCATGGGTGTGAAAGAAATCACCCATTCATAACCCAAGATACCGGTTGGTAGCCGATTTTAACACACTTCTTTAGGTGCCCAATAGGAAATTGAAAAGAAATTGATGATTTCTAGGCTTGATCACTCTCTCAAGTCTTCTACCTTGCATGCATGAATGAGTAAGGCCTAAAATGAACTTAACCCCTTTAAAAGTCACTATTCATAACCAAAAATGTCATAGTTTAGGCCTTAGGAGTTTAGGAATAATGGAAAATTCCTTACTAAATTCGCAGAAATTAACTGTCAGGTGGTTCTAATGGAGGACCTAACAATTCGTTGCTTAGGGTCACAACTAATTGAGTTGTCCATGGAGTGCACTGCTTTACTTAATCTTCTGGGCTCGTCATAGGCAGCCTAACGACTCGTTATTGGTGACCAGGACTCGTGGTAACCATCTGTGGGGTACACTTCCATGATGCCAAATATTTTCTCAATTAGTTGACCACAACCTACCACACGAATCGTGGGGACTGACCATAACTCGTGGGGTCCCTTCCATCAAGTCCATTGCCCCTTTCCCTTTTCTTTTCTTAATCCCCCTCTGCACGACTGACTCCACGACTAGTGGGACCTGGCCACGAGTCGTGGTCATGCCCGTGGGGTCTCCTCTTCTCAAGCCTTCAATTTCTTTTCCATGGCATTCCCCAAGAATCACATCACGACTCTTGGGTTGGTTTCACGAGTCTCCTCATGAACTTATTCGGAGTCTACTGCAAAAATATCACTTTTTCTCTGTTTCAACTCTCGGGTCTGATCTTTGGGCTTTCGGGGTATAACAATATCTCCCACTTGGGAACATTCGTCCTCGAATGTTAGAAACACATAGAAAAGCAGAGAAAATGCAATCATCATATTCAAATACTGATCATTTAAACCGAAAGCAGACGGAATGGCTACCTTCGATTTGAATCACATCACTGAACTGATTTCATGAATCATACACACATCCACATACGTAAAAGAAACTTGTGCACAACTAAACATGAAACTAAATAATGTCTGAGTGCAAGAGTGATACCTCAAGTTGAAACTAAGTAGGTAGAGAATAAATATGGGTATCTAGCAACCACATCCGCTTCGGCTTCCCATGTAGCTCCTTCAATATGCTGATTCCTCCATAACACTTTAACTGAAGCTACTTCCTTGTTCCTTAACCTTCAGATCTGACGATCCAATATTTCCACCGGAACCTCCTCATAGCTAAGGCTGTCTCTCACACCAACACTGTCCACCGGGACAACTAAGGCTGGATCACCCAAACACTTCTTCAAAAGCGATACATAAAACACAAGATGCACAGAAGCTAATTCTGATGGAAACTCCAACTCAAAAGCCACCTTGCCAACACGTGTCACTATCCGATACGGGCCGACATAGTGGGGACTATGTTTCCCTTTCTTTCCAAACTGCATCACTCCCTTCATGTGAGAAACACTCAGAAATACCCAGTCATCGACTTCAAATTCTAACTCTCTTCTTCGTACGTCCGCATAAGACTTTTGGCGACTATGGGCAGTTTTCAACCTGTCTCTTATCAACTGGATCTTCTACATTGCTTCATGAACCGAATCCAGGCCTATCATTGATACCTCACATACCTCAAACCATCTGATAGGTGATCTACATCTTCGCCCGTAGAGAGCCTTGAACGGCGCCATCTGAATATACAGTGATAACTGTTATTGTAGGCAAACTCGATCAGGGGGAAGTGATGATCACAACTACGTTTTAAGTCCATCACACATGCTCTCAACATGTCTTTTAGAGTTTGGATTGTTCCCTCTGCTTGACCATCTGTTTGCAGGTGAAATGTTGTGCTGAGCTTAATCTGTGTACCCAATCCTTTTTTAAATGACTTCCAAAACTGAGAGGTAAATTGAGTACCTCATTCTGAAATGATGGATAAGGGCACTCCATGCAATTGGACCAACTCCTGGATATATATTTTGGCATAATTCTCCGCCGAATCCGTGGTTTTAACTAGTAGAAAATGAGAAACCTTGGTCAACTTGTCTACCACAACCCAAATGGAATCATTTGTCGATGAGTATGAGGTAGACCTGTGATAAAATCCATATTAATTTCTTCCCACTTCCAAGTAGGAATGCTGATATACTGAAGCACCACTCCCGATCTCTGATGCCCAACTTTTACTTGCTGACAGTTCGAACACTTGGCTACGAATTCTGCAATATCCTTCTTCATACCATTCCACCAATAGATTTCTCGTAAGTCACGATACATCTTGGTGGTACCTGGATTGATAGAATACCTGGATCCATGAGCCTCATCTAACATCCCGCTTCTCAAGTTGCCCATGTCTGGAACACATAAGCGACCCTAGTACCAAAGCACACCATCTCCCCCTTGGGAGATGACCTCCACCTCCTGAATTTGAATGGCTTCCTTCAACTTTACAAAAATCGGATCCTCATCTTATCTAGCTTTCACATCAATTACCAAGGAAGACTCTAATTCTTTCTGGACAACAACACCACCATCAGTTGAGTAAACCAATCGAACTCCAAGCCTAGTGAGTCGATGTACATCTTTCACCAGCTCCTTTTTCCCCTTATCCACATGGGGTACACTCTCTATAGAGAGTCTACTAAGTGTGTCCTCTACCACATTAGCCTTACCCAGATGGTAAAGGACAGTCATGTCGTAGTCCTTGAGTAGTTCCAACCACCTCCTTTGTCAAAGATTGAGATCCTTCTACATGAACACATATTGTAAGCTCAGTGTGGTCTGTAAACACATCCACGTGGGCCCCATACAAATAGTGTCACCAAATCTTCAAGGAGAATACCACTGCGTCCAATTCAAGATCATGGGTCGGGTAATTCTTCTCATGAACTTTCCACTGTCTAGAGGCATAGGCTATGACCTTCCTGTGCTGCATCAATACACACCCGAGTCCGATACTCGAAGCATCACAATACACCACAAAACCAGCAGTACCTTCGGGTAGGGTCAACACCGGTGTTGAGGTAAGTTGGGTCTTCAACTCTTGGAAGCTCTTCTCATAAGCCTCCGACCATTGGAACTTCACTTTCTTCTGGGTCAACTTAGTCAAAGGTGCTACAATGGATGAGAAACCCTCAATACTGGGTAGAGGATACTTGTTCTTGAAGGTGACTTTGTTCAATTGCCAATAATCAATGCACATTTGAAGAGAACCATCTTTTTTTCGGACAAAGAGAACTCATGCACCCCATAGGGACTTGCTCAACCTAATGAAACCCTTATCTAACAAGTCCTTCAACTGCTCTTTCAACTATTTTAGGTCGGCTGGAGCCATTCTGTAGGGAGGAATAGATATAGGCTGCAGGTCGATAAGAAGGTCAATACCAAAGTAAATCTCCTGCTCGAGAGGAACACCTGGAAAATCATCAGGAAAGACCTCTGGATACTGACGTACTACTGGAACTGACTGGATAGTTGGGGTCTCAAACACAACATTATTAACCCTTGGTAGATGGTACACACAACCCTTGGAAATCATCTTTATGGCCTTAAGGTTGGAAATGAAATGACCTAGTGGCACAGCTAAACTACCCTTCCATTCTAAGACTAGCTTACTCAGAAATCTAAACTCTACTGTCCGGGTTCTACAATTAATTGAAGCATAGCGTGCAAATAGCCAATCCATACTGAGAATAACATCAAAATCGTTCATGGCTAACTCTGTAAAATCTGCGAAGGTGACCTTCTAAAGAACTGAGACTGGGGAACCTCTATACAACCTTCTAGCTATAACTGAGTTACCTACTGGAGTAGAAACAAAGAAAGGTTCTGATAAGACTTTGGGACTGACTCGGAAGCTACCGGTCACATAAGGTGCCATAAAAGACAAGAGCCCCCGAATCTAACAAAGCATAAACATGAATATGGAAAACTCGTAACATACTAGTGACCACATCCGGGGAGACCACCTGCTCCTGACGGGATGCTAAGGCATAGAATCTATTTTGGAGTTGACTTCCACCTGTACCGGTGGATTCCCCCTGATAGGCTGAGCGTGTGGGAGGGGCTGCTAAAATGGAAGCTGGGCCTCGGCCCCCAACCTGATCCTGTCTCGCTACTGGTCAATCTCTAAGCATGTTTTGGGCATCCCATATGATAATGCTCAAACCACACTTTTAACTGAAGTATGAAGCGAACGTTGTCAATAAAGAACCCAACTTAGATGTTGGGGTCGATCCCACAAGGAATATGGAAGATCTAGATTCCAGCCGGTAAGTGAACTTGTATGGTAGTTGCTTCACAAATAGGGGGATTCTAATAATAATCAATAGTAAAAACAAAGCAGTTGTCAAGATTATGGTTGTGAATCAATAATTAAAGGATAACTAGGGTTTGTGTTCCCCATG
>JACEIK010002714.1:50316-198436 GCA_018107945.1 Datura stramonium
AGATGTCGGGTTTTTGAAACCGTAGCTAATGGATGCTTGATGTTCTTGTTATGTGCTATACATGATTGTAAGATGCAAGTATGGTCAGTGTTGAAGCATGACAGTATATAACTCTATTTGAGACACTTAGGCTCTTGAATTTGACTCAATATAATTGAAGCTTAATTTTGAATTTTTGTGATTAGCTGAGTAAGATCTGCTGAATGTGTCTTGAATTGAGCATGTGCCATGAGTGTGAGGTTTTTGAGTATTCTATGCTATTGTGGATTGTCTAGAACTTGCCTGGTGTGTGTATTACATGATGATTGTAAGATGCAAGTATGGTCAGTGTTGAAGCATGTAAATGTATAACTCTATTTGAGACACTTAGGCTCTTGAATTTGACTCAATATAATTGAAGCTTAATTTTGAATTTTTGTGATTAGCTGAGTAAGATCTGCTGAATGTGTCTTGAATTGAGCATGTGCCATGAGTGTGAGGTTTTTGAGTATTCTATGCTATTGTGGATTGTCTAGAACTTGCCTGGTGTGTGTATGAAGCGGAATGAAGGATGTGAATTGTAGGAGATGATTTAGGCATTTCTTTGAATTAACCTTATTTTATCCCTGCTTTACCTACCTTGAAAAATTAATCCTAGTTAGCCCCGTTGAGCCTTGAGCCTATTCTTTGATAGCTGCAACATTTAATCCTTTTTTCATTAACTAATTTGACCCAAAGCTCCTAAGCGCTTGAAGAAGAAAATCTGAAAGAGTAAAGGAGTGAGGAGAATGAAAAGAAATGAAAATTAGCAAGTTGTAGAAGTTGAGAAAGGACAAAGGTGCACTTGTGTGAAAGTGGCTGATCACTATTAAGGAGTAAAAATAAATTTAAAAAAAAATTATTTATAGAGCTCTCATCGATAAGCCAAAAGTGCCTAAATATAGGGAAACAAAAGAGGAAACAGAAAACTACCAAGGATAAAAAGGGAAGTAAGGGAAGGGAAGTTCGTAATGAGGGCGTGATGTATTGAAAGTGCTTAGGAAAGATAGTCACTATTACTGGCCATAATAGTACCTTACCTGTTAACCTGAGTTACATTACAACCTACAAAGTCCTAACTTGATCTACATTCATACATCCTTAAATTAGTGGAGTAAAACACTAAGGGCAAGCTTTTGGGTCATTACATGATGCATGTGAATTCTTTGTGAGTGTGAGTGTAATTTATTTATGTACTCCACACATGTTGTGATGTAAAATTGTTTTTGCATGTGAAATTGGGTAACTCTCTTTCCGTGAGGGCACATGTTTAACGAAGGATAAAATTCATTTGGGATTTCTTAATCAGTTGACTGGCATGAGTTTGTAAGATTGAGAGTCGATTCTTGTGGTTAACAAGTCTTAACATAGTTGTATTTCATAGCATGTTCTATTTTTAGCTTGTATCTTACGTAATCATTATAGCCAGCGTGAATTAACTTGCTAAATTAGTTATGTGGACTCTCCATACGCACATGTAAAAAAGGCTGTTCGAGGATGAACAAGGCTTTAAGTGGGTTGTGATCACGGGCAAAGAACATGCCCGTGATACGCTGTATAACTTAAATTAGTCGGGTTGTCTAAGTTATCTAATACATTTTCATGTGATTTTATATAAATGTGAAGATATGTGCTAACCAACATTGATTACTCTTTTGTTTTGTAGGTTTTGATGACTTTTGAGGAGCTAATCCATGAGTTGGTGAAGTAGGCTTGGAAACGGAATCAACACGCAAACGGCCGGCAAAAGAGGAGGCACAAACAGCCCACCTGCGCGTTGGCACGCCACGGCAGGCAGAGCTGTTGAAAACAGCCCACCTGCGCGTTGGCAACGTGCCACTGCAGGCAGGGCTGCGCGACCAAGAGGAGGCAACGCGTTGCCCAAGCAGCGTGCCACGCTGCCAACGCCGTGCAGGCCGCCGAGGCTGCACTTCCTGGGTGTGTTGTTCCAGTGAGCTATGATGCCTCCGTGTCACGGAGGCAGTACCATGATACACTCCGTGACACGGAGCCGTTCCATGACAGGCCAAATTACGCACGTCAACATAACTAGGACCCTTAGCCCTAATTCCATTTGTCACGATTTTATCTCCGGAAAACCTCTAGGAGAGAAGGGAGAAGTGGGAGAACTCAGCTAGCGTTTGTCAAATTCCCTTCATCTACCAATCTCATGGGCATGTAGTTTAGGGAGTAGATTAATAGTAGTATAGAGTAGTTTACGAACATGAATGGCTAGAACCCTTCCTCTAGGGTTGAAGCCATGGATGATGATTGTGATTTTATGAAATTGTTTTGGAATTAAGTTATTGATTATTGTTTCCGTCTTGCATTCTGATTTGTTGGTTTTTTTTATGATTGATCACCATGAAAGAATATTTGTTAGCTTGGGAAATAGCTTGAGAAGTGCATTATCAGGTCAGAACATAAGAATGTGGGGAGCATGAAGTAATCTCGAGAAGTTCCTGCGGTTCGGATAGAAATATACCTAACACCGTGCTTGGTTGACACACGGGGGCAATGAAAGATCAACTTGGGATGTCACATCACCACTCAACAAAGTAGTTGTGAGGCTAAGTTGAGTTAAATGGTTAGACGCACGAAAGTCCCTAATCGTTTCCCGTAAACCACAACATAATTGATTGCCCGCGACTAGAAAATTAAACTCCTTGCTCACAATGATGCAGTGAGGCTAGATTGTCGTGTTTAGAGGCTCAAGAAACCATGAACATGCAATTTAATTATGAAATAACAATTGATAGCTCCATGCTTATTCCATTGCAAATCGTAGTATCGCATGATTAATTGGTTTTAACTCTATGTTGTTCAGGTAATTTTAATATTTCGCTGACCCAAACTTAGACTTAATTATTCTCAATCGAAAATGTCTATCACCAACACTTTAGATATTTAAGATCACACTAGAAATGGATAGTTAGAGGAATGGGTCCAGTCCCGGGTTCGACAATCCGGTTCTTAAAAAGAGCTGCCACTATATTACTTGCACGATCTGTACACTTGCGGACGCGCTCGATGTGAAAAAGAGTCGTCAAATTATTGGCACTCGATGTGGGCTACGTCACATCTTTGCTTTGTAATATAATTTTAATTCAAATAGCCTCAGTAGATGGGGATGCTCATCTCGCACGTTTGTAGGCACTTGTGCCATGTATGATTTTGTATGCTTAGGCCGCGACAACTGTCGGCAGGCCATTAGTTGTGGCTATGCGTGGCAAGGCTGGCATGTGTCTATGAATGACAGACTTTGCCTCAGATGAATTACGAGAGGGCATTAAGGCCTATGAACGAGGCAATATTAAGGCTATAAATTCACTATGTTGGTGAACTGTAAGCTATAGGCTAGACGTTCACATGGTAGTGGGCAGCATCTGACTTCAGGATTTTGCCTAGGATTGAAAGTCGTGGAAGGTTGTTGTCATGCAAGTGAGTCCTTTGTGTTGTTTTCAAATGAATACAAAGGTTGGGATTGTCCCGTATGTATGTGTGTTCAATTTATTCTGCCACACGAAAATAATTCTATGTACAAAATTTGGCATTGTCAAAAATAGGCTGAGTCGAGAAGGTGGACTTGACTGCCGCACAGTGGGTGAGACGCTTAGGCAGCAACCTCTAGAGTGTGTGGAATATGCCCCCGTGACACTTTCCTCTACCCCCAGGGGGCCTTCAGCTTGATATTGATACCATGGTAGTGTCCTTATCCCTAGGAAGGCTTTGACGGCTCGCCCACTTGAGTGTAATAGTCGAAACCATGTAAGCTCTGCACGTCGTAATGTCGCTATATGACTAGTCTCCTATTGTTCCTCATGATTTCAGTTATGCATGTTCATCAGTCATCATATTATGTTTTCAATAGGTTTGACCTAAATGTCTCAATTTTACTATGATTACTGCTTTTGTACTTAGGTCATCTGATTCAGTTATGTTAAGTCATGTTTCAAATAATAATATGCAAGCCCTATTCTCAGACTCTTATAATGAAATGTTTTGTGTTATGCATGATCACTGATTTTACTTACTCAGTGGTTTTAGTTACCTTGCATACTGTATATTCCATACTCACCTGATACTTATGCTGTATCACTTCATGATACAGGCACGAATATTCAAGCTCAGTCCCACTGTTAGCCAGGATCAGTATCACTGTTAGGCACTTTCCATCCAGACTTGGTGAGTCCTCATCTTTCGAGGGCCCCTGCTTCAGTTGTCTTCAGTATTTTCAGTTTCAGACTTTAGTGAGTTAGTTGGGGTCTTGTCCCATCAACTCGTCGTAGTAGTAGGCTTTCAGACATAATATGTATTCTGCTTCAGACTTGTGTTATGGATTCAGTTATTCGATGTTATCAGATTTTCAGAATTCTGATATGTTATATGTTAGATTTCCACATTTAAAAAAGTTATGTTGATGCCATGGGTCGACTTGGAGCCTCTCGGGGTTCTTTATCCCGTATCTTTATTTGAGCCTATGTTCGGTTATGACATCTTCCTAGCTTTAAGTCAGGAAATGAAATGACCTACTGAAAATCTGAACTACCTTCCACTCAAGGACTGGTTTCCACGTGGAAATTGAACCACCGCATGGGTTCCAATTTCATTGAGGCATAACATGCATGTAGCCAATCCATGCCAAAGATAACATCAAAATAAGTCGTGTCAGACTGATGTGCTGAGTTTACAGCACATTCGACGCATAAAACTGAGAAAATAACTTGGACTTAGGTATCTTTATACGGATATAAGGCCTTTTACTTTGATTTCAAGGAAATAAGTGTTGGAGCAAAAGATGTGCAAAAGAAGCTTGAAAATGCATAAAATTAATCAAAAGTACCAGTCTTAGTACGAATTGTACCTAGATTGTATGAGCCGCACTGAGAACCATGATAAATTTTAGAAGGCTGAATAGAGAAAATGGAAACATATGACTCGCAGTACAAGTCATACTAGGATGGCAATGAGCTGCCACGCAGCCGTGGAAAACTTCAGAGAATTTCACAAGGCAACCTCTTTGTATGGGTGGAACCCATGAGTCGTAGAACTTTCATATGACTCATAATATGAGTCATGATGAGCTCCAGTGATTATTCACGACTTAGTGGAACTCATACACTATAGACAATACGAGTCGTGGAAAGAAGGTACAAGTCATACCACAACACTCGTGAAACAATTTGTGAATTCTCAAAACCAAGCCAGGGGGTGCATTGTATGACTCATAGGAAGGAGGTACAAGTCGTAGCAGCTCACAACACTTAGCCAAAGTTTCAGCAATCCAAGGACGTACGAAGGGTGCTACAACTCGTATAATCCTGCTTGCGGGTCAAGGATAAGTCGTGCACAGCGGTGCCAATTATGGAAAATCTCCCTCGTTAGCTTAGGAAAAGATTTATGATATCTATAAAAATACTCTTTATGTTTTATTTCATAGGAATCACAGAATCATTATAGAACATAAAATTGAGTAGTTTTAGTGTGATTAACACTTTGGGAGCAATTCTTGATTTATTTATCAATTGTTTTTGATTTCTGCACATCTAAAGAAGTTTCTCTCTCTACTATTGCTGTAAGTATTTAATTATGTGTTTGTCTAATACCCCCATAACCTTACAGCTATGAGAGGCCAAACCCCACAACTATAACATCCTAAAATGTTTTTTAAGGTCGGACCCCAAACTTTAAAGGAGGAATCAGTCAGGAAGTGGAAAAATTTACCTTCGTGCTGGGTCTGCATAACGACTCGTTAGTAACACGGGTCGTAATAGGGCCCGTGAGATGTACAGAAGGTACAGCAGGTCCAGTGACCACGGACGACCCGACGAGTTGTCGTGGTTAGGTAACGACTCATCAGGACAATCGGGAAGGAGAAGCAGGAATCGTGGGCTTCAGTGGAAATGGACGACCCAACGAGTCATTAGGAAGGCGAAGACTCATTAAGTTGGTATCCGTAGAGGCTAGAGATCACAATGGTCTTCCAAGAAGTGGAAATAACGAAGGGCTTACTTAGCCGTATTAAGACAGCTAACGAATCGTGAATTTAGTCGTCAACTAATTCAAGGGAATTCTGAGAAAATTGTCTATGTACCCATGATAGGGCTCCATTAAGTCGTTGCCAACTCCCACGACTCAGAGGTCAGCCCGTGGACCGGCAAGTGGATTTTCTGTGTTTTCCGAGAGTGTTTTCAAAATCCTATGTTTCTAACTCCTAAACTGGTGTCATTTTGAGCATTATGGGACGTTTAAGGGTTTTTCTAGTCTAATCCTCAAGATATTCCTCAAACTCTTTTTTCCTCTTCTCTCTCAAGACTAAAGGATTCATCAAGGGTTTTCTTTAAAGGCTTCAAGGTTCAAGTTCAAGTGGGCTTTTCTTCGAAGAAGGTATGTGGGACTTCAACAAGGATCTCCTTCCATCCTTGTAATCCAAATTTTGATACAAAAATCCAACTTCCTTGATTTTCTACAAAGCATGATCTAGTGTTCTATTTTGTGATGTGTTCCTCATATATCTCCTATGAATTCTAAGACCCCACTATGTATGCCTATGATTACCTCACATCGTGAATTTTGTACCTGATATGAGAAATGCATGATTTTAGAATCTTCACCATGAAATATCCTAGAACTTCAAATGGAATTTGCAATTATTCTACATGCTCTACAAGAACTTGCATTCATGTCTGAAGTATATGCAGATCATATGAATTTCCTTAAACCTAGAATATATGGTCTTACTAGACATGTTGAGACATGATTAGAACTTATGGGCTTTGACTAATGAAGTATATGCATGTTTTCACTGTGATTATGATTTAAATGCTTTTGAAGGAGTTGAACCTATGGGTAATGGAAAATGATTATCAAATTTTCACCGTTATTTAGAGTAAATTTTCTTGAAATGGCTATGAAATATTCATATATACTTCCACCATGATTCATTGTACATATTCAGGGTATGTGAAATGAATATATGGGTCATAAATCTGGAATATATCATGAATCATTATAACATGTTAAAGTATTAATTGGCCTATGGATCCTACATGGTTCCAAGACATACGTCAGATGCAGTGAACTCGATTGGATATTGTGGATACGTGTAAAATATGATCTGAACATATGATGTCGCGAACGAAATATGCGGATAATTGATGATTGGTACCAAGGATGATATGAATTATGATGATAAAGCATGAGAATGACCCTTCATACTTTTAGTTTGTTGTTAGTATAAAGTAATAATCAATCTTCCAAACGAACAGTATATGATAGTGAATGCTCATGTCTCTGATTAACTATACTAGCTAGGACCAGATAAAATAATGTTAGATCAGTATTCTTCATGTTTTAGCACAGCTTTTAGACTCTCTAGCTAAGAATGTTTCCTTAAATTCAGCTGGGACTCCAGCTAAGAATGTTTCTGCTAGTTCAGTCAGGACCTCCATAGCTAAGAATGTTTCCTTAGTTCAGATTGGAACTCTCCATAATCGAGAACAGCCCCTTAATAAATAACGACTGTCAGCTGAGAATGCTTCTCTTAGTTAGTTAGAGACTCTCCATAGAAGATAATGACTCCCTTAGTTAATGTTATCAGCTTGGCTCAATTTGGTATAGTTCATACTTCAATTTAAATCAGATATAGCAGAATGCAGTCTCAGTTATAAGAAGACAACTAGTACAGTGTATGATATCAGTTTCAGCTTTAGCTTCATTATATGTTCAGTGCAACCCCTTGTATGTACAGCTTGATAACGCTGAAGAATATGAGTTCCAAATAAAGTTCATGTCGATATGTATGTAACTCGTAAAGGGTTACCAGACTGAATCGTTATACGTTGATGTACCAGTTTATTTCCTTCTTATGTACTTGGATGTTTTAGTTTATTTAGGTTTTCCGCATGCTCAGTACATTCCAAGTACCGACCACATGCCTTTATGGCATATATCGTTTCATGATATAGATTCAGGTTTCCATACCCAGCCTCGTGGTTAGACACACCCTTTCTATCTCAGTGAATTGTGGTGAATCCTCATCTCTCGGGATGAGATCTATGTTTCTTATTTCAGTTATATTTCAATTTTTCCAGACATAGGACTTAGTTGATAATGTCCCAACAACTCATCAGTTTAGTAGAGGCTTTCTGCATATGTAAACAAGATCTGCTTAAGTATTAGAGTTTTGTTAGATTATTTCTTGAGATTTAAATTTGACTTTTACAGTTAGCTTACGCTTAATTATGTTTTTGTTAGCTATTTCTATTGTTAAGTGTAATGGTATGATTATGCCATGGGCTAACTTGGAGCCTCTCGGGGTTCCTTATCCCGTGTTATGACTAGGTGTAAACTCGCATCGTGACAACAACTAAGGGTTGGGAGAACTATGGAGGATTAAAAACTAGGGTTGCATAGAAGTGATTCAAAACCAATGCAAAAAGCATGTATTGTATTCAATTCATGCTTAAACATTTATTAACAGTGTACAACGTTAGTACTTGCCCATATTCTTTACATGCTTGAACTCTAGAGAGGTAGAGATTAGGAAAAGAGAATTACAATAAAGCTTTGGTCTTTATGATCATTGTATTAACTTGGCTTTGTCGCAAAGAGAGTTAGATTTGGAACATATTGATAAAGGTTAGTTTTAAATCGCTCATGAGACCTAACCTGATGATTGAGTATAGTCATCCAATAGGGAAGAACCAGTTGTTTGGATGAACCCTAGTTATCTATTCTACAAGTAAGCATTGAATTGATTACATGTGTATACCCAAAGTAGTTAGGAACCCATGGGGAACACATACCATAGTTATTTTCAAAACATGATTTCATTCATAGTTATAACTTTGTTTTATTATTATTTTCAAAAACCCCCAAATTGGAGTATTTAACCAACAAGTTCACTTATAGGCGTTAGTCTAGATCTTCCATATTCTGTCGGTTTGACCCCCAATCTCTTAGTTGTTCTTTATTGACAACATCCACTTCATGCTTTAGCAGAGGTGTAAGTTTGAGCTTTATCAAAAAGTGGCACCATTGTCGGGGAATACGACTATGACTAGATTAATTGCTTGTAATTAACTTTTGGTTGTTCTTTCCCTGAATTATTGTTTTATTTTATTTTTGATATCCCCAGGTTGTTGCTCGTAAATTCCAAGCATCCGTAGCAGAGAAATCCCCTAATTCCTTTGTATCCCAAACCTGAATGAATACTGTGTAGAATGGACAACCAGGAGCAAGAGAGAGGCCCGTACAGTTGAAGAAGCAGAAAGTCGGAGCTAGCTCAGCAGGAGACATTTTTAGGATGCGAAGGGATGCTAGAGATAAGGTTATTAACACTGGTCAACATGGTAGTGGCAACATAGGTCATAGATCTGCTCCCCTTAGTTCTTTGATGATGAGGACCTAGACATCGATGAAGTCAGGTCAACCGGAGAAGTTCGTACCACTACCACTGCCCGCTGGGGTCACGAGCACCATGATTCACCAGGAACATGAAAGGGGTGTTCAGTGGTCATGCAACTGATGATGCCAACCTACACTTGATGAACTTCGTGGTAATATGCAAGGCGTATAGGTCTCCTGGAGTAAGCCAAGATTCCATCAGACTCCAGTAATTTTTCCCTTTTCTCTGCCTGGGAAGCCACATTATGGCTATCGAGTTTCCCAATGACTCCATAACTAATTGGAGGGAGCTGAAGCAGGCTTTCTTAGAAAGATTCTTTCATCCTCTAGGATGCTTCAACTCAAGGAAGAAATTTACAACTTCTAACAACTTAAACCTAAGCTTGAGGATCAAATAGAAGTTGACAAAGTTCGCGAACCATAAGATTCCAGATGACAGTTTGTTGGAAATCTTTTACAAGTCCTTAAACAATAGTACGAAAAAGTTGTAGCAGACACTGTGGCGGGAGGGAGCACTGATGTGTCACACCTGGGAGCAAGCCGCTCATTCTTGACGTCGTGGTGACAAAAAAATAGGGCATGGAAAACTCGAGGTAGACATAGCGGCTGGTACATATGTTGTTGGTTTGACTGCAGACCAATGCAGGAAAGAAGAAGAGCGTGACCAAAAGTTGGCTCATATGCGCACATTTTTGGATATTCTTACAAAGCACATCATGGGAGCTAGGATCCATGTTGTGAATATGCTTGGACACAAGGATAAGAGCTAGGGCTGGACCATTCAGATTCCGAGGAGGAGCCAAACTTCTTGGATGACCAGGAAGGTTTTGAGCCAACGCCGAATTGGACAAGACACTTGGAGCCAAGGTTCTGAATCAAGGTAGGAACCAATAAAGAGACAACTATAACTAGAATGGGTATAGAGATAGGAGCCAAGGTCATGAGCCCGAAGAAGACTGAGAAGAAATGATTGCTACTGCAATGATTGAGCTGGAGTATACGTGCCCCCTATTGCATGTGAGAGGGAGAAGCTGACAGCTTCAGTAATTAGAGGAGCATGATACGATGCAGTGAGGTCCACAGATGATCGGTTGAAGGAAACTGTGGTGATATATCAAGCATGCCTGAGAGTGGCGTCACATGCGATGGCTATCAAGAAGATAGAACAGAGATAGGGCAACTGTCAGCATCCATGAACCCTATACAAAGGGTACACTACCCAGCAAAAAGTCCAAATGACGGCCACTGTATGGATGTGATGACTTGGAGTGGAAAGGCCACTGACCCCCTCTATCGGTTAGGAAGTTGAGAGGAAACAAAGAGAGGGAATGAATTAAGATGATGACGATGTCACTAAGAAGGAACATAACGAGGATGTTGAGTTGCCTGAGGTCCCAATTGGTGAAAAAAGGCATGAAGTTGAAAAGGAGCAATGTAAATTTTTCAAGGCTATCTCAGACTAATACCATTTCCCAAACGAATGAAGAAGAAAGTGGAGAATGTAAGTTTCAAAATTCTTGTCAATGCTCAAACAATTATCTGTGAACATATCACTGGTTGAGGCATTGGAAAAATGCTAGGATATGCTAAGTTTATGAAGGACCTTGTGACGAAGAAGAGGTCTAGGAGCTCTAAGCCCGTTGATAATGTACACCATTGCAGTTCCATAGCTTCACGGGTCCTCGCCCAGAAAAGGAAGATCCAGGTGCTTTCACTATTCCATGCATGATTGGCGATGCTAAGTTTGTGCCACCCCTATGATCTGTAGAAAACATCAACAATCTAATGCTATTGGTTTGCTTAAGAAGTGGTGGCTTGGGAGCACCCACACCAACTACCATGCGGCTACTTATGGCCGACAGATTTTCAAGGAAGAAGCCCCGTGGGGATCCTATTTGATATGCTTGTCAAAGTTGACAAATTCATATTCCCAGCAAACTTCATGATCCTTGATTGCGAGGTTGATTATGAGGTCCCCATCATTCTGTGGTGACCATTTCTTGCAAATTGGAGGGCCTTAACAAACGTGGAGGATGTACAATTATGTTCAGAATAAATAAAAAAGAGGTCATCTTTAATGTCTGCCGAAGAAACAAAAAGAATATAGAATGTCTCAGTGATAGAAGACATCATGGATTTCTTGATGAAGTCTGAGTAGTTAAGAGACTTACGTTGTGTCTTGACGTTAAATCAGACGCTTCTTGGGAGGCAACCCAATTGGTGTCTTGTAATTTAGATAACCCAAACCACCAAAGATTATGCTACGACGTTAAATCAAGCACTTGTTAGAGGCAACCAATGTTAATTAACCGATTATAAACAAGCAGTATGAAAAAAATAGGTGGCATAAAATGTGCAGAATAGGTATATATTGACGGGCCTCACATGGTGCTAGGTTGCATGAACCATAAGTACGAGTCACAAAGGAGAAGCGTAGAGTATTTTAGTGCATGAATTTAGGGTAATAGTTGGTCCTACGAATCGTAACTCTATTGTACGAGTCGTAGTACCTATTGTGGCTATGAACTATGCAAGGCATGGACAACAATAATGGGAAAAGACCTACGAGACATAGTACGAAACTGCACTCACATAGTACGAGTCGTAAGATGTACTCATAGGTGCACATGTAAGTCTTCCAAATCCCTTTGTCTTGGTCTTCAAAGGACGAGTCCTATGATTCGTGGTACGAGCTTCGCATGAGCCAAAAATTTTCAAAAAACAATCTGACTCAGCCTCAGATTTTCAAATCATCCTGACAATTTATTGCTTTCTGAAATAAGTCGTACCCATTCTCCACGTACCATAAACAATGTCACGAACAGAACTCCACGATTATCTCACACCCACAACTCAAGCATCAAGGATCAATCAAGCAATTTTGTGCTCAATCAAGCCTCGTCCAAACCTAATTCCTATTTTCTAATCGAAGTAAGTTTATTTCTTTGAATTTGATAAAACTTGTATGCTTGATGTAATGGTGCTAAAAACCCTCAGGTAAGTCCAGCGCTTTGAAAATTCAAAAGACAATGACTAGTGATTAAGCCATGAACAACTGGAAAAGAACTTGAAACTGATGAACTTGCGCATTAAAAATGGCCAAAATGTGAGTTATGGGTAGTGAATAAAAAGGGAGAAATCAGTAGTTATAAAATGGGTTAAAATACATGCATAGACTTGAGAATTATGAGTACCTAAAACTTAAAATATAACTCCCTGTAACTAAACAAAAATTGAAGGAGGGAAAGGCTTACGCCCTTCCTACGACTCATGGTTTGATAAACTCATAGGATTTTTTGTTGGAACTGTCTCAAGACCAATTTGAAAAGAACACCAGGTACGAATCCTAGGCACGGATCGTGGTTTACTGCAAGGAGTCGTAACTAGCAGCCATACCTAAAACTAAAGGGCCATGTGCACAAGTGATTTTATAATCCTTCCTACGACTCGTGGAATCGGACTTATGAGTCAAGTACCATGAATCGTGGAAAATGAAGAAAAGTTGTTTTTGAAGGGGAATCCTCATAAAACGCGTAGTATGGATTGTACTCATGGTATGAGTCGTACCTTAGAGTTGACAACACTAATCTGAGATATTATACCCAGGCTGGGTCGTACTCCAAGGTACGACCAATATTGTTGACTCGTAATTTATAGAGGAACTTTGTTTGATTTTTCTTAGACAAGGAATGCTTACTTTTTCTATAGGTACAACGATGATAAATAGTAAAGCATCTAAGGCAACTGGTTGGAGGGAATTGATTTATGAGACCTCTGAGTCCGAGCAAGCAGGTGACTCCCTCAGTGGTTCAGTTGAGGAGTACAGGGTCGACACTTCAGGCATATGTGGGACCTAAACCAATAGGGCAAAGGCAAAGCACAAGCCTTGGCGGCCACCGCCACATAAGAAGGTGCTCCCAGTCTGAAGAGGGAACCAAATAAAGAGCACAAGAGTCGGGCAGCAACTCAACTTAAGCGGCGGTGCTAAATCTGATGAGAAGGCACCAAATGCCGAGCAAGAGCAGACTGGCTTAAACGAAAATCACACTATCCAGTGGAGAGTGCTAGAGCTCATGAGATATATGAGAAGGGCATTGCTCTCGCACCACCAAAAACAAGCCTATGCGGAGCATTCAAGATGAATCGCGGATCCTCACAAATTCATTAAATGAGGTAGAGGAGATGATGCGAATATTCAGTTTCTACGACTTCGAGTGGATGGCTAGGACTCCAGAAAAGTACACTTTATAAATTGTCTGAGAGTTCTATGCCAACCATTTGGCGACCATGGAGCAGAAGGCCAAAGAGAGGCAGAAAGTTTAAAGGTCAACCCAAATTGGAGAGTGTTATTGTTAGAGGCCGAGAGGTCGACATATCCGAGCGTATTTCATTTCTCGGAATACTCTATGGGCCCCAGTTCATACCTCCACATTCCACGCTAGGAATATAAGTATGAGGTGGAAGCATTAAACAGACCGGGTAGCTCGCCCGTGAGAGGAGGAGGCAGGTGCAATGATTGTACGGTTTGATCGCTTATGACGTAGAGATGAGGCGTAATAGGTCACTAGTTGCAAACAGGTCACAAAGAATTATTTAAACTTCATGTTGAAGGTCTGTGTGACATTAGTGCGGCACCGGTTGGCACTGATAGTTAATGGCAACAAGTTCCCTCATTATATAGAGTATCTTTGGGGGCATGTATCATGTCCAGATACCCCATCAACACTCGAGGGTTATTACAATGGAGATGCGAGATCGGGCTATGAGAGATTGCCGTGGGCCAGGGGGCAAGGTAGCCGAGATAGACAGGATAGGGGATCAGCAGGGCCACGAGCTCCAGCAGCCTCGGCAAGGCGTAGGCCCTCAGGTTCAGCAGGTAGAGGCCGAGGAGATCGCAGTCAGCCAAGGTACGAGCTTAAGCCGTACCTATGCAGTACCAGAAAGACAGGGATCAGAGGCACTTTCATGATATGGTAATAGGTATGATGACTATTTGCTCATATCCTGCTTATGTATTGATTGATCCAGGGTCCACTTGTCCACGCTACTCCCATTTGTGGCTCGAAGTTCATGTTGCACCAGAATTGTTAGCAGCCCTTCTCAGTATCTACACCCGTTGGTGACTCCATTATAGCTAGCAGAATTTATTAAGGGTGTACAGTAGAGGTTGCTGATCGCTTCACTATAGTAGATCTCGTAGAACTAGAGAATGATTGATTTCGATGCCATTATGGGTATGGATTGTTGGTGCCATGCTATGCCAACGTAGAATGTTGGACCAAGACGGTACGATTCCACTTTCTTGGGGAGAAAAGTGAGAGTGGGAAGGGAAGCACAGCTACACCATAGGTTTATTTCCTACCTTCAGGCGAGGAAATTGATGGCTAAGGGATGTATTTACAACCTAGTCAGGGTTCAGGATGTTCGGGTAGAGTCTCCGACACTCCAGTCTGTTCCAGTGGTGAATGAATTCCCCTGATGTATTTCCGTGACGAGCTACTTGGTATTCTTGTGAGAGGGGAAATAGATTTTGCAATCTACTTGTTACCAGGCACTCAGCCCATATCAATTCCCTCCGTATCGTATGGCTCCTGCTGAACTCAGAGACTTCAAAGGAGCAGCTGAAGGATCTATTAGATAAGGATTTATCAGGCCGAGTACTTCACCTGTGGGGTGCGCCAGTTTCATTTGTGAGAAAGAAGGGATGGCTTCGCTCCGCATGTGTATAGATTACCGGCAGCCGAATAAAGTTACAATAAAGAATAAAGTATCCTCTTTCCCGGTATCAGTGATTTGTTTGATAAGTTACAGGGGGCCAGGATATTTTTCCAAGATTGAATTACGGTCATCAGGTTCGTCTTTGAAAGGAGATATTTCGAAAATAGCCTTCAGGGACCCGATATGGCCACTTTGAATTCCTAGTTACGTCCTTTGGGCTGACGAATGCCCCAACAGTATCTATGGACCCGATGAACATACCTTCAGACCATACCTAGACCTGTTCATGACAGTGTTTATCAATGATATTCTGTTGTATTTCCCGCTCAGAGGAAGACTACCAGGCTCATTTATGGACAGTGCCTAGATTTTTAGGGACCTCATTGTATTCTAAGTTCTCCAAATGTGTGAATCTCCGCTGAACTCAGTAACTTTCTTGGGGCATATTATGTCGTATGCTGGTATACAAGTTGCACGCAGAAAATAGAAGCAGTCAAAACAAGGCCTAGACCTACCACTTCAACTGAAGTCCGCAGTTTTCTGGGATTGGCAGATACTACAGAAGATTTGATGAGGGATTCTCTATCATAGCGGCACCTCCGACTAAGCCGACAGAAAGCAAGAAAGTTTCAGTGGACAGAGGCATGTGGACAGAGTTTCCAAGAATTAAAAGACAGATTAACCTTTGCCCCTGTGTTAGCATTACTGGAAGCTACAGAAGGTTATTCAGTATTGTGACGCATCAGGTGGCATTGAGTTGGGATGTGTGTTGATGCAGCACGACATAAAGTGATTGCGTATGCTTCCAGACAGCTGAGGAAACGCAAAAAGAATTATCCCACCAATGACCTGGAGTTAGCCGCAGTAATTCACGAAGCCCTAAAGATATGGAGACATTACTTGTGGCTGGTGTTCATTTGGATATTTTCACTGATCATAAATTCCTACAGTATATCTTCACCAGAGGAAGCTGAATTTGCGACAACGTCGCTGGCTGGAGCATGGAAAGATTATGACGTGGACATTCTATATCATCCGGGAAAAAGCCAATGTAGTAGTAGATGCTCAACTCTCGTAAATCAATGGGGAGTTTGGCAAATTTGCAGCCTACAGCGGGCGTTGGTCAGAGAAATACATCAATTAGCCAACCTATTGCTCCGTAGTAGAAACAGAGACAACAAAGTAGTAATTCAGAACACCGCTGTGTCTTCATTAGTTGTGGAGGTAAAAGAACGGAAATATGAAGATCCTGACCTGGTCCAGCTTAAGGACAGAATTCAGCAAGAGAAAGCGCCCCGCATTTTCAGGTAACTGAGGATGAAGTGCTGCGATGTAAGGGTCGCTTTGTGTTCCAGATATTTCAGGGCTTCGCCCGCAGATTGCGAGTGAGGTACATTACGCCCGCTATCTTCCACCCAGGCACGACAAAATGTACCACTATATCAAGGAATCTACTGCGGCCATGTATGAAAAGAGAAATAGCAGAATTTGTAGCCCAGCTGTCCTAACTTCCAACAAGTAAAAGCGAACACCAGAAACCAGGCAGATTGACTACACATAGTTGTGCCTTCTGGAAATGGAAGCAGTGAATATGGAATTTGTAGCAGGATAACCCCGTACCAGACATAGGACATGATTCCATTTAGGTAATTGTTGATAAGACTGATGAAATCAGCCAATTTCCGCCAGTGAAAGCTACTTTCCTCTCGTCAAGATTACGCCAAATTGTATATCAAAGGAAATAGTTAGATTACACGGTGTTCCAGTATCTATTATCCCTGACAGAGGAACACACTTACAGCTAGATTTTGGCAGTCATTTCAGAGAGGTCTGGAATGCAGATTAATTTGAGTACGCATTCCACCTCGTACGCATGCATGTGCGGAACGCACTATTCGTGACCTTGGAGGATATGTTAATAAGGTGCTAGACTTTGGAGGTAGCTGGTCAGCATTTTCCACTAATTGAGTTTGCTTATGTTAATAGTTATCACTCAGTTATCTAGATGGCGCCTTGAGGCACCCCTGTCTATCAAACTATAAAGCTAGTTAAGTGTGAGCATAAGGGAGGGGCCGGCCATTAGAAGCTGGGCCATGGACCCTAACCTCGATCCCGTCTCACTACTGGACAATCTCTCGAGCATGTGTCCAGGCTGACACACCCGAAATAAGTTCCTGAACCTACACTGGCCTGAGTGCCCCCGACCACATCTGAGACAAGCTGGGATGCTAGAATTTGCCGGTCTGCTATTCTGATCCCTCGAGCCTGATGCTGGCCCTCTCCATCATTTCTAGGCCGGGAGATGGCACACTCAATGCTGAAGAAGCTGGGGAAGATGATCTCTGGTGCTTCTGCTGACGATGCCCACCTTCTGGCCTCAGTTGAGAAAATTTATGGTCATCAATTCTAGCCCTCTTGGCCTCTCTCTCTATGTCGCGAATGTGCTGCCTCGATCTTCTGGACATACAACACCATCCGAGGGAAGTCTATGACCTGATGGAGCATAGCAATCCTACATTCCTTGTCCAAATAGCCTGCTATCTCATGCACAAGTCTACTCACCCGCGTCCTCTGGTCAGCCACTAACTCAGGGCATACTTTGATAGAATGAGCAACCCAAGGGAATACTCTTGCACCGGCTATTCTCCCTTTTTTTAAATTTATGAATGCAGCTTCCTTCAGGCTCCTCATCTCGAGGGAAGAACCGATTTAGGTTTTCAACATGAAACTCTTCCCAAGTAATCGGACCTTCGCCAGCGACCCTGCTATCCTTCCATTGGCGTAACCAGATATGCGCGGCCCCCTTCAACTGCAAGAGGCCAACTCTTCACACTCAACACCATTCACCCCTATGACTTGGATAATCTTGACCATCTCATCTATGAACTCATGTGGGTCCTCATCAACCTTGGACCCAAGGAACTCCAGCGGTTCATATCCTCGCGAAGTCTCTAACTCGGAGCTGCCGTTACATTGCCATTTTGCAGAACATGCGCAACGGTCTGCTGACTGACCTGAGCAGTCAAGGCCTACGCAAGCATCTAAATAGTGGCTCAGAACTCAGCATGGACAATTGGCTCTAGTGCCTGGGGCTCCTGAATAGGTGGGACTTGCTGATGCCCATGATCATTGCCATCCTCGTGGCCTTCACCATCTCCATTCCTCCTTCCATTCATTCTTCTAAGAGCCATGATTCTGCAATCACGAATAGCACAAATTAGAAGGATAGAAAGACTTTTCATCACATGACATAGATCATGAAAGAAGAGATCATTTCCTAAACGTCTCGTAGCCTCTACGTTATAAGTGTGGCGTGCTTCACACCATGGAAAAGACTAAACTAAACGCACCTTTTAGACACCCTAGGACACTTCAAACCTATGACTCTAATTAAGTTTGTCAAGACCCAAACGGAGGCCCGGATCGTTACACTGGACAAGGAGCCTCGAGAGACCCCAAGTCGACCCATAGCATAAGCATACATCTAACTCAATCAACAAAAAGAAGAATTAACATAATACACTTAGCAGAAGTCCAAATCATCTATAAAATCAATATACACCATCCGAAGTTGATTACATACATAAGCCTGAAACCCTCTAAACATGATGCCAGAGTTGATATGACAAACCCTCCAACTAACTCAACAATACTAAAACTGAAATACATAAGAAAAACTAGAAGTCTAGACCTCAAAAGGTGAGTGTGGACTCACCACCAAGCAGTGACGTGCTTACTCCGAAAGCTGACTAAGAGTGGGGCTAATCCTGAGTCGGGTCCTATATCATGAGAATGATACATCATCGAAGTATGCGATCAGTACGCGGAATGTAACGAGTATGCAAGGTACGTAAACCTCTAATGTAAGTAAAACCATTTAAAGACAATACATTAATTAAAACATAACATCAGAAAACTGAGAGTGGACTTGCATGCTATTTTTTCCAAATCATGACCTCTTCATAACATGATATAATATGCTTCATAACATCATAACTGAATCGATTGACACAAAGCTGAATTCTAACATTTATACGTAAAAGATGAACGTTGAGTCAAACCTGTTTTAGAACATTCATTTACATAAATATCATAAGGCAATGAATATGTATATCTAAAATCATGAGAGCAACGGGAGACTCATCTTTTAACTGATATACCATGGTAGAGCTTATGAGATCCTAGTTATTATGGTTCAAGTGAGCAGAGCTGTCCAAAACCTTACCAGGGTTAAGGACGATACATGATATCGATATTAAGCTAGTGGCCCAATAGGGCAGGGAATAGCATACAAGAGAGGTCCCCAAGTAATACATATAATAGTATAAACCTATGTTGGCGGGTAGTTCTGAGGCAGTATAGGTATTGACTCATACTACTTGGTGCAAGACAATACTCCAAAAAACATGCATGTGCTCTACATCGTATATACGAAGCTCAACATCATCTATTGAAGAAGATCAATGATTAAATACATCTCAAATACGAAATCATGCATAAGGAGAAGCTTTAGTTCAAAACATACCACAAGCTGAAACATACTCTAGAGCCTTTCTCCAAACCATGTGGTAAGCCATGCATAGGAAGAAATAATTCAAAACATAACACAATCTAGAATATAAATCTGGGAGTCTTCGCTCCAAAACAATGTGGTAAGCTTAGTTCGTGAATAATCATTTAAACTTAACATGTGGGCATTGTCCAAAGTTTTTATCATTTCAGAAAACTTAAATTTCATTGAAAACATAACTATAAACATGGGTAGCTTCAAATCTTGTTTTTCATCATAATATCTTTATCATTATCACATATATTTCACAACTCTCACTTCTTCATGATAATCTCGTCAATGGGCTTCAACATTCATAAGGCTAGAAACAAGATTTTAATTGAAATCATTATAAAATTAGCCCAATGCTTCACAATTCCCATAATAAATCATAATCAATTCATACTCATGTAGAAATTAGAAGATTCAGGCATTTGGGTGAAAACCCCATAACTTGATCATAGGAAATTCTCACACTTAGATAGAATTAAAAGGGTGTGGAAGAAAACACCACTCATAACCCTACATACCTGGGAAAAGCATCTTGATTCTACCACTTTCCTGATTGCCCAAGAAGAATTTGAATGGAAAACCTTGAAAGCTTGCTCTAGATTACCTCCTATTTCTCTAAGTTTGCATGCATGAAAGGAATGACTTAGAATAGGTCTTCCCCTCCTAAAACCCACAATTGTGAGCCTTAAATTACATAATATCGGGCCTTAGTACGTAGGAATGATGAAAATTCCCTTAATGATTATGCATAAAATTCTTCACTGGACAAACTAACGGGCACTCCAATGGGTCGTTGGAAGATACCATGACCCGTGGTGACGATCCGTGTTGTACACTGTCCAGACTTAGGTCTCAGCTCAACCCACAACCATAAATGATGGGTCTCCATATCATATAACGGGTCACTCTATCGACCGTTGTTTCCTCTTGAAGAGTTGGCACTTTATCCTACAACGAGCCTCACCACGACTTGTTACATCCACAAAGGAGTCGTGGTTTCCTTCTGTCGAACCCACTGATAATTCACCACTCAAACAATGACTGCTAACCACGGCTCGTGGTAACTTATGATGGGTCGTGGGATGACTCGTTGCTTCCCATATGCTAAAGCCCATCTCCCACCACGACTACAAATGACGGCTCGTTGTTTCCCACAACGATTCATCACATCGGTCATTGTTTCCACTTTCCCCAAACTAGATGCTTTCCACGACTCGTCCCAATGGGTCGTTAGTTTGACCAACGATCCGTAGGGTCACCCGTTCTGCAACATTTTCCCAGTTTCAGCAGTTTTCAACTTTTAACTTCAGAGCCTACCCCTAGGCACTTCCGGGGTATTACAATATTTTAGAGTTGGATTCTGGAAAAGAAGAGGAAAAAGTGCAAAAAAGGGGCCAAGTTCAGTCCTCAGTATAAGTCATACCTTCCAGTCGTGTTAAAATCTACAGAATATGCACAAGTGTCGGGGCCAAGTACGATTCTTGTTACGAGCTGCACTAAGGAGTCGTGGAAAGAGTCAGAAGCTTGCACTTGCCTGAGTTCCTGGTATGAATGGAATGCATGAGTCGTGACAACATCATATGACCAATACCAAGGAAACGTGGTGAATTCCAGAGAGTATGACAAGTTGGTAGATCCCAGAGTACAAATAGAGACCACAAGTCGTAACAACAATGTACGAACCGTAACATGGACTCGTGACAAACTCCAGAGGATGCCAGGCTTTACAAGATCAGACCATGATAGGAAAGATACAACTTGTAGCATCATTGTACTATCATACCTTCTCCATGGACTTAACCAATTTTTAAGACTGCAGTGCATAGGAAGGATGGAAACCACGACTCATAGCTTCAAGTTGGGTCAACGGTAGTCCCAATTAATTTAGGAAAGGTTTTCAATTATTTGTATAGATACTTTATAGGTTATTTTCTCAAGAGGACTGATCCATTATTGTTGTAATAACGATATTTGGTTTTCCTAACATTACTTGGAGATCAAATACACAAATTGCTTTGAGATTTCTTTCATTGTTCTTGACTTTATCATACTTTGATTGTGCAATTATCAATTGGGTTTCTCTTCAATCATCATTGTAAGTTGTTAATTATGATTTCTTTCATGAAATCTAATTCATTTCATGCAATGATGAATAGCTAAAACCTCCACAAATAGGGTTCTGGGAACCATGGTGAATTAACTAACTAGGGTTAATATAAAATAAATCTAAATCGATATGCACGCTTGTATGTTCATCTCTTCATCATAAAAATATTTTTAATGATGCGCAATGTTAGGACTTGCCTGAATTCCTTACTTGCTTGAACCTAAAGAAGTAGAGATTAGGAAAAGAGAAGAACAACAAAGCCTTAAACTTTAAGTTTAATTGAATAACTTGAGTTGTGGTTGCAAGACAGTTAATTTGGAATAATGGATAATGGTTAAAGTGAAAACACTCAAAAGACCTAATTTGGTGATTGATTATAGTCATCTAATAGGGAAGATTCAATCATTTGGATGAATCTATGTTATAAGTTTTGCAGGATAAGTATTGTGATAAATGTAATACCCCGGGGAAGCCTTTAAGAATAGACCCGGGATTTAAATTGAAAAGTGCAAAAAAACTGGCAAAACATCACAGAACAAACCACAGAATTACTCTTGGTAAAAAAACACGAGTCGTTGTATGTCTTAATTGGTTGGGGAAAAGATGGTGTCAGTGGAGACCACGAGAGATGTGACGACTCGTTGTGGGAAACGAGTTATCATTTGCAGTCGTAGGAAGGGGATACGTTGTTCAAGTGACTTTCAACGGGCGTCCCAACGGCCCATTAGAATAGACCACGAGTTGTTAGTTGTGGTCGTGGTTTGGGTTTTAGTTGTTCTAGTGGACTCTACGGGGGATAAAAATGGTCCGTTGTTTGTTGTGACGGGTCGTGGTGTGACCCGTTGGGAGATGTGATGCCAAGGTTCGGGAGATTAACCACGGGCGATGTGACGAGTCAATGGTTAAAGGTACGGGTCGTCCTGACTATCCATTGTTTGGGTTCTGAGAATGGCCTACAAGCAGTGGTTTCAACGAGGGATGTGACGGGTCATCGTTGGTTCCAACAACCCGTTAGTCCCACCCATGGGATCGATCTGGACAGTTTCCAAGATAGGTTCATTAAGGGTATTTTTGACTTTTTCATGATATAAGGCCCTAAACTACGTCATTTTAGCTTGGGAAAAGCTGGGTTTTAGGAGGATGACCTATTCTAAACTCCCATTCATGCATGCAAGGCTTTGAGAGGCGATTAAAGGGGAGATTTCAAGCTTTTTCACCTCAATCCTTTGAATTTCATTCTTGGGCTTTTAAGGAGGGTTAGGAGTTAATAATTCTAGGTATGCAAGGTCTTCAATGGGTGGTTTCTTCCACACCCATGCTCCTCCTATATTGACTATCAAAAATTATTTGAAATCTCATGGGGTTTTATATTGGATTTATATAAAATTAAATGATTTAGGTATGGGTGTTGTGATTTTTAAATCTTATCTTAATCTTCTGATTTATATCATCTTTTGAGATTTAAATTGACTATAATGTTGTTGATTTTAAATTTATAAACAATTACGCTTGATTATGCATGCCCCATGATGAATCGATTCATGATCCATTGATCCATTGGTGTTTTTGATCAGCCCAACAAGAATTATGAATTTACTTATGAATTTATTATGTTAACTATTATGAAATTATGAATTTCAAGCTATATGCATGACCTACAAGTATGTATGAATTTTATCAATCATGAATTATGTTTTTGGCCGACCCACGGGCCTCAAGTCATGGCTAGCTATTATATGTTCAAGCATGTTCACAATTATCATTATTTAACTAGCCCAATGAACTCATATATGTATTTTTATGAGCACTATATACATTTTAGGAGTAGTATCGAACAATAAGTAGGTTGGGGGCCTATGTTAAGCCCCGAATTTCATGATCTACATGCCACCGTAGGTATGTTGGGACCCTTTCATGTTTGTCCCCAGCCCAAGAGGCCCTTTTCATGTGTGATCACGCCCTTCATGGTTCCTACCCTTGGCAAGGTACGAACATCCTTCCGACTAGGGTTACAAGTCGGGTTCATGTGTGCTCATATGGGGTATGTCGATTAAGAGAATCTCCCACTGTTCTCATGACTTATGCATGTTTATGATTATGAATGTTTGCTCAAGTTATGATAATTAATTCTCTTTTATAATGATTATGATTATGTTTATGTTACAAATATTTAGAAAACCTTGAGCCTTATGTCATATTACGATAATTATGATATGAGCATGTTGTCCTATTCTTATGATCGCTTATGAGTTTTATACATGTTTTGAGTGTCCATTTTACTTACCTTTCATACTCAGTACATTCCACGTACTGACCGCATACTTTCTATGCTGTATCGTTTCATGATACAAGACCCAGCTCTCAGGCTCACCCTCCTCAGTAGCTCCTCAGAGTTCCCTATCAGCTTAATTTGTGAGTCCTCATGTTCCGAGGGCCATATGTTCAGACTCTATTATTTTCTCTTTCAATTTTAGTATCGTAGGGTTAGTTGGGGGTGTTGTCCCATCAACCCGTCTTTCATGATTAGAGGATCTTCAGACTGTAAGTTGTATTCAGTCTTCATGTATGGATCATGTATCATATTTTCTCTGTTATTATGACATGTTTACGTTTTCTATGTTTAGTCTTCCTCTTATGTGAATGAATTAGATGTATGATCATGCCATGGGTCGACTTGGGGTCTTTCGGGGCTCCTCGTCCTGTGTCTACAACTCGGGTGTACTTCTGGGTTGTGACAATAGATAACTAGTTTAATAACCCTAAGTTGTTATGAATTCATGGGGAACACTTCCTTAGTTAATTGCATAAACTTGATCACAACAACAATTTACCACTTTCTTACTTGATTCTTTCTTTAAAACCCCCATTACCAGATAACTATACTAAAAGCATAAATATTAGTGTTATTTTATATCCTAACCATATTCCCTGTGAGATCGATCACAACCTAGTTGGCTTCTTTATTGACGTCCGCATCATACTTTACAGGGGTGTGATTTGAGTGTTATTAAAAATGGCGTCGTTTCCAGGGAATACGGTTTAGGATTAGATTAATTTCTCGCGTTTAACTTTTAGTGTTTACTCCTCATTTACGTTTTCTTTTGTTTTTGACGCCCACAGGTAAGCACTTGGTGAATGCCAAAGAACTCAACGGAGCGGAAAACCTTTGTTTCCACTTGATCTTGAGCTAGAATGAACTCTAATAAAAATGGACCATAATGAAACCCTTGAGCAGATGCAAGCCAGATTAGTTACCAAAGCTTAACACGTGGAGTTAGCTCGACAAGCTACTCTTCAAGGGGCAGTGGATGCTTATGAGGAGGTAGTTAATGCTAGCCGTCGGGGAAGGGGTAACAGAGGCCATGGGACATACTAGTTCCATAGATATGATCTCAGTATAATGATGCTGAGGATTCGAATATTGGTGAAGCTGGATCTATAGGAGAAATCCACCCAGCCGAGGGTTCCTGAGGCGTTGCCGCTGGCGCCAGCACCGGCTGAAGACCCATAGCTCATAACAACATCAATTATAACAAAAATGAAGCAACTTTACCCCGACGATCAATGCAATCCGGAGAATCCATTGCCCACCTTTGCTTCCTAGGGCAAAGTTTAACATCACTAGCACCATGATCCAGTTGCTTAACATAAAAGGGGTGTTTAGTGGTAATGCAACTGATTATGCAAATAAGCACCTGATGAACTTTATAGGGATCTGCAAGGAATACAAGTTGTAAGCGTGAGCCAAGTCTCTATTAGGTTAAGGCTCTTTCCGTTCTATGTATATGGGGAGGCCACAATATAGTTGTCAGTGTTACCAAATGTCTCCAGTACCAACTGGAGGGAGCTTAAATAGGCCTTTTTGGAAAGGTTCTTCCCACCGTCCAGGATGTTGCAACTTAAAGACGAGATCTATGATTTTCGGCAGCTTAAGACAAAGGCGCTGCATGAGATATGGTTGAGATTCATGAAGAAGGTGACTAAGTGCCCGAATCATAGAATTCTAGATGAGAGTGTGTTGGAGATTTTTTACAGGACTTAGAACAACAACACTAAGGATATGGTAGATACAGTGGAAGAAGGAGCATTAATGAGTCACTTGTGGGAGGAAGCAGTAGCCATACTAGATCGAGTGACTAAAACAAATAGAGTCTGGCACAAAATAGAGGCGAAAGCAGATGCAGGTTCATATGCCATAAGAATGATTATGGAGAAACGTAGAAAAGAGGAGAAATGTGATCAGGAGTTGGCTCATATGAGGACATATTTAGACCTTCTCACGAAGCATATTATGGGTTCTGGGGCTCAAAAGGTAAATGTAGTGGGAGCTCAGGGTCACGAAACAAGGCCTGTCTGATTCTAGGAGGAGGTAATCTTCTTGTATAACTAAGTGGCGGGTTTCCAGGCCAATGCCCAAGGGTATGGTCAGGACGCTTGGTGAAAAGGTTCCAAAAATTAAGGTTGGAACTAATACAGAGACAACTACAATAGGAATAGGTACAGGGATAAGAGGAAAGGTCGTGAGCGAGAAGGTGAGTGCAGAAAAATGATGGCTACCGCAATGATCACACAGGCTTATATGTTCCTTCAAAGTGTCTAGATGATGATGCTAGACGCTATATGTTGGAGAGCATGATGGAGGAGCTGCTGAAGAAATAAAAATCCACTGATGATCAGCTAAAGGATATTCGAGAAGACATATATAAGCCAGAAATTTGAATCGCATGCCACAGTGATCAAGAAGATTGAGCAACATCTGGGGAAGATGTCTACAACCCTAAACCAAAGTTAGAAGGGTACACTTCCTAAAAACACAGTCCAAAATTTGAAAAATGAAGTAATTGTATAGCTGTGATGACTAAGAGTGCAAAGTCCATCATTGACCTTCCCTTACCAGTTGTAGTTGAGATAGAAAAGAAATTGAGCTGGATGATGATGAGGAGATTGCTGAACAGGTTATTGTAGGTGAGGCTGAGTTGACTAAGGCTCCAGGTGATGCAAAGGAATGTAGAGCAAACAAAGGGAAGGAAAAAGAGGCCACATAAATTCTCAAGCCTATCTCTTGGCTACCTCTACCAGATGAAAAAGAAGGCAGATGATGGGAAGTTCTAGAAGTTTTTATCAATGCTGAAGTAGTTGTCTTTGAACATCTCACTGGTTGAGGCATTGGAATAGATGCCTAGGTATGCTATGTTCATGAAGGACCTGGTAACTAGGAAGTGGTCTGTGAGCTATGAACTGATTGGTAACTTGCATCATTAGTAATAGCCTCACGGGTCCTTGCTCAAAAGAATAAAGATCCAGGTTCCTTCACCATCCCTTGCACCATTGGAGATCTTGAGTTGTCAAGAGCACTGTGTTACTTGGGTTCTAGCATCAACTTGATGCCTTTGGCTGTGTTCAAAAAGCTTGGGTTGGGAGCTCCCACACTGACTATGATGTGGCTATTGATGGTAGACCGCACAATGAAGAAGCCAGTGGGAATCCTACAAGATGTTCTAGTAAAGGTGGACAGGTTTATCTTTCTAGCTGACTTCGTGATCTTGGATTACGAGGTGTATTTTGAGGTCCCCATCATATTGGGGCAATCATTCCTTGCATTGGGAGAGCCCTACTGGATGTTGAAGCAGGCTATTTGAAGTTTAGGGTGAAAAAAGAAGAGGTCATCTTCAACATCTGTAGGTTAATGAAGCAACCTAATGAGTTCCGGGTGGTTTCAGCATTAGAGGATGAGTCTAGGTTTCTAGATGAATTTTTAGTAGTCAAGACACTTGCATCGTGCTGCGACATTAAATCAAGCACTTCTTGGGAGGCTACCTATCAGGTGTTTTGGTGAAGTCTTAGTAACCAAACCACCTACACCATGCCACGGTATTAAATCAGGAGTTTCTTTGGAGGAAACCTAAGTATCTTGACTATTGGGTGTTTAGTGTGCAGGTGAAACAAAAACTGATGGGAGAAAAAATAGGACAGGTCTGGACATCGAGCCTCAGTACAAACCATGACATGATGGTACGTCTCGTGGTCCCATCCGTGGTGAAAGGCAGAGACTTGAGATGTTGCAGAAGTTCATATTACGGTTGGTCATTACATATTGTACCTTCATGGTATGAGTCATAGTACTTAGCTTTGTAATGAACTTCCCTGACAAGTGCTAAAGTACTTAAGTCTGTCCTATGAGCCATGGTATAGGTTATAGCATTTTGGTATGAATCCTACCATCCTCTCATAGGTTCCAAGGTAAGTTTCCTCAGTTTCACGGTACAAGTCATGAAAGTCACTATAAATGAAAAAACCCCAGATGAACCAATTCATCCAGAATTTTAAAATTTTTTCCATAACCTATTTAAATAAAATTTGGACCTAAATTTCACAAACACAACCCACGATCATCTCCCCCCAATCCTTAATCATCTGTAACTCATAAAACATCCCGATTGAGCTTGAATATATGCAATTAAAATTTGTACAAGCTAGTCAAATTGCTAGCCCAAATTCGAAGCAAGCAAGAATTTTTCAAAGAAACTGAATGTAGAAAGTAAGTGATAAATTCTCCATTTTACTTTCTTGATATCATCATTAGCCGAACACGTACTGTGATTCCTCCACTTATGAACATGAGGAAGAGGAATGTGATCAGAGGCTAAACACGAATGCTTATTGATAGGTTTAGGAGTTAAAAATGCTTAGGGACTTAAATTAATTTTCGGTTTTTGAGTTAATAGGTATAATTCATGATGGGGATTGAGTGGGTATTTAAAATTTTGTGTATTGTGAGTCAATAGGGTGGGGAATTCTAAGTAACCATCCCAAAAACAAGTTTTCCTTCACATCTGGTAAAGCACAAGGAGAGGACATGCTTCACGAGTCATCCTATGACTTGTGGTATTGTACTATTACTCATAGGATGATCCGTTAGGACTGTCCCAATCATTAAAAATTGAAAAATTATGGTACGGAACTTAGTACAATACGTGGTATCTCACTACATGTCGAACCAAGTTATTGTACCAAGGAATATAGGGGACAAATTCAAAGAGCAAAACCTCACCCTAACGAAGAGGGTTCAGATGATGTCGACTCTAAGGAAGGGGAACAGGTAGATGACGATGATCACACCCTCCTCCAGAGAGTCGCATTATCAGGTGGAGTATGCTTGGTGTTCAGGAAATTTATGAGCAGTGTCTCACTCTCACCTCCAAATAGAACCATTGGAGAAGCATTCAGGAAGAGCTGCAGATCCTGACCGATGCCTTAAATTAGATCGAGGAGATGTAGTGGATATTTTATTTTTATGGGTTCTAGTGGATGGCAAGAACCCCTGACACCTACAATGCTAATATGGTCAAGGAGTTCTATGCCAACTACTTGGCCACATTAGAGCAGCGGAATCCGATTGGGCGAAAAGTGAAGGAGTATCCCAGACTAGATAGTGTGAAGGTCGGGGGGTACAAGGTTGATTGCACAAAGCAGGCCATTGCCTGAATGCTATATGGGCCAGCTTACAGGGCCCCAAATGCTACATCAGAGTTTGACCATTGGTTTGATGCCCTAAAAAGGGTTAAGTAGCTAAATCAAGAGGAGAGAAAGAGGTATGTGAGGTGGTTGTCTTGTGTGATAGATGAGGATAAGGAGGAGGTTGAATGGGTGACCCATAGATGGCAGGTCACCAACGCTTCATTTAACTTCATAGCGAAGGTCTGCTAGACACTGGTTCTCCATATGTTGGCACTGATGGCTAATAATAACACCTTGAGCACCTACAGAGTAGCATTAGTGGCATTTATCATGTCCAGATATTCCATTGACATTCGGAGGGTGATAGCAGAGGAGATTCTGGGTAGAGCTCTAACATTGAGAACGACCATTCCATTCTTTAGTCTCATATGTATAATCTGTATAGGGTCTGGTGTAAGGGTGATGGCTGAGGTTGATGCTAGATTTGGAGGCAATCGTGTTGCTGACATTGGGCTGATCAAAGATGACATGGAACCGGTGAACCGGGTTTGATTATTAGTAGCATTCCCACCACCACAGCTAGCAGGGGGCCAGTAGGTAGATGCCCCAACCTCCGTTAAGTAGAGTGATACACTGGCCATTGAAGCTTGCCACATAGCAGCTGCCCCCAGCATGTCCTCCGCACCTCTACTGGCCATATTAGGACAGATGCCTTCATGTTGCATTCTGGTGCCCCATGACTTCCTGCAAAAGCTGGCCAAAAATCTAAAATTAAACTAGAAAAAGGTTAATGTGATGATCAAGCAGGTCAATCCTTAGTTCAAGCTTGAGATTTGAGAAGGCTGCGAGAGGATTGCATAGCTGATTGGATTGCTTAGAGCTTCGGCTCAATAAATGGCTTGCTGAGCAGCCAAATGTAGGGAGCATGAGAGATTATATTGGGTTTCTATGGAGTCAGGTAGCTGAGTTGTCATCTAGGCAGCTAATCATATTACCAGTCTCCACTATGTATTCATTTGAGAATGAGCTGGAGGAGGAGCTTGATCTAGGAGCATTCTAGCTCCTATGTCGCCCGGTGGAGATGAGGGAAAGAAGAGAGTCGCGGAGGTAGTTGATCAGGAGACCTCTAGGAAGAGGAAGAGAAGAGAAAGGAAGGATGAAAGCGGGTAGCAGCAGCTAGCCTACAGACTCATGACAAGCACATGTTTAAGCTACAGGAGAGAGCTAGAGGAGTCGGGAGCTCAGTTGTTGTACCTGGAGAGCTTGCGGGTGGAAATGACCCTTTGGGCTAGCCACATTCAACCCATATGGATAGAGAGGTCGCTGAGGCAGCCAAAACTACTGAGAAGGCGACCACATCCCCCAACACTACACTATTGAGTGTGTTGACCAGTGCTAGCACCATAATTGCAACAAAGGTGTGTATGCCTTCACACCTGGCTCCACAAGATTACAGGAGTTCTTAGAGCACCCCAGGTATATTCCTCTCTCTCATTTTTGTATTTCCTTACTTTGGGGACAAAACAAGCTTTTCAAAAGGGGGTGTATCTGTCTTTTGGAATTTAATTCGTCCGAGGATTTTTATTATCATATTTCTTGTCCCTCGAACATGATATCTAGTAGAACCGGCATGTTTAGGTTGTTTTATCTTAGTTTAACTAGAAGGAACTTCAAAGTACATTATAAGTACTTTACATCCAATAAATACACATGTGTGTGACATTTTGAAATTGTTGGAAAAATGACCTTTTTAAAAAAATTTTGTTGTATAGTTAGCTGTGTTTGTTGACTGTGAAGCATGGCCGGTGTGGATATTTTTATGGCATTTGATAGATTAGCATGATTAACTGTAGCTTAGTTGTGCATCAACCGCATAGGTAGTGTGTGATGCGAACCTATACTATGTGAGAGTGAAGTTCTTACTTAGTCCAATGATGTGTAGGTGATCTAGAACCTGCTCGAGTTGTCTTTGCTTAGGTTATAGGATAGTTAGTTACAAGATGATTATAGGTCATTTTTAAACTAGCTCACTTTTAGACTCAATTGCCCTACCAAATGAATCAGTATTCTTTTATCCAGATGTTTTAGCCTTAATTGACAATTTTTCTTTGATTAGCCTATTCACCTTCTCACGTGTTTAATATAAACTTATTTGGGCCTTGGTCCCTCCTTGGGCATTTTGAACCTAAACTCAGGCCAAATACCAAAGTTGAGGGTGGCTATTGTAGGGATGCGTAAGTTATGTGGGAGATATGAAAGGAGAAAAAAGTTAGTCAATGAAAACTGGGAGTGATGAAAAAGAAAGAGAAAAAGAAAAAGAGAAGGAAAAAATCTTGAAAAAAATAGAAATAAGAGAAAAGTGAAAAAGTAATCACACCCACTAGATGAAAAAGTAATGAAATGGAGAAAAGGGAGGAAAAAATGAAGAAAAAGGGTAAAGATCAAAAAGTGGAGCAAAAGTTGTATAGTGCTAACGAGGGTTGGTCACTATTTTCATATCCCAACTTGAAGCCTACATTACAAGCCAATAAAAGTTTCATAGGGATCCAAGCTTAACTATCCGAAAAGTCAAAGTAGAGAAAATAAGTGCAAGCCTATGTATCACTTGTGCAGTGTTTTTAACTACTTTGGGAAAGTGAGAACTTTGCTTAATAGTCTCGGTCTTATATATATCATTTTGAGTGTGTTTAGGAATTCTTTTGTTGTGAGGGTCCATGGGTTTCATTTCCTTTTGCCAACATTATGTGTAAACAAAATTAGTGATAGCTTGGTTGTATGCTAATAGTTGAATGTCATCTCTAGATCCCTTTGTGTCATGATTTACAATTGCATGTGTGCATAGCTAGTGATGTGCTGCAGATTTACAACACTTTTGACACTCAAAACTAAGAAAATAGCATCGACTTGGGTGTATTTTGACGTAGCCCGTATCAAGTGCCAATAATTTGTGACTCTTTTTCACATCGAGCGCGTCCGCAGGGTGTACGGAGTCGTGCAAGTAATATAGTGGCTCTCTTTAAGAGGCGGTTGTCGAACCACAAGGATTGGACCTATTCCTCTAACTATCCATTTCTATAGTGTGATCTTAAATATCTAAAGTGTTGGTGATAGACATTTTCGATTTAAGAATAATTAAGTCTAAGTTTGGGTCAACGAAATATTCTGAAATTACCTAGGAGCAACATAGGTTAAAACCCCGGATAATCATGCGAGCCTTCGATTCGCAATGGAATAAGCATGGAACTATCAATTACAAACATTTACATAATTAGAATTGCATGTTCTGTGGTCTTTCGAGCCTCTTAACACGGCAATCTAGCCTCACTGCATCATTGTGAGCGAGGAGTTTAGTTTTCTAGTCACGGGCAATCAATTATGTTGTGGTTTGATGGGGAAGCTTGATTAGGGACTTTCGTCGTCTAACCATTTAGCTCAACTTAGCCTCACAACTACTTTGTTGAGTGGTGATGTGACATCCCAAGTTGAGACTCATAACCCCGTGTGTCAACCAAGCACGGTGTTAGGTATATTTTTATTCAAACAGAATCTCTCCGAGATTACAATGCATGCTCCTCACATTCTCATGTCGACCTAGGTAATGCCTTCTCAAGCTAATACCCAAGCTAACAAATATGCTTTCATGGTGATCAATCATAAAAACAACCAACAAATCGGAATGCAGATGAAAATAACAATCAATAACTTAATTCCAAAACAATTTCATAAAATCACAATCATAATCCATGGCTTCAACCCTAGAGAAAATTTCTAGCCATTCATGTTAAATAAAACTACTCTACATTACCTAAGTAATGCTACTAAACCACATACTTACACGAGATTGGTAGATGAGAAGGAATTTGACAAACCTAGATGAGTTCTCACTTCTCCCTTCGCCACAGGAGTTTTCGGGAATAAATCGTGACCAATTGGAATTAGGAGCTAAGGGTCCTATTTATAGTAAATGGAGAACCTGCTTAGTGTGCTTTGTCGTGACGGCTCCGTGTCACGGAGTGTATCGCGGGCACTTTGCCTCCGTGACACGGAGGCATCGCGAAACTCAGCTGGAACAACACCGAAATTTGGCCTCGCGGCACCTGCCGCGTTGGCAGCGTGGCACGTTGTTGGCGCGCGTTGGCTCCTGCGTCGCGCAGCCAGCCTGCGTGGCACGTTGCCAGCGTGCAAATGGTATTGTGGGCAACTTCCCCTGCCGTGGCATTGCCCATTTCTGTAGTGGGAGTTTCATTTTGTCTCCTCCTCTTTACCCGACGTTAGCGTGTTAATTCCGTTTCCAAGCCTCTACTTCACCAACTCATGGATTAGTTCCTCAAAGTCATCCAAAACCTACAAAACAAAAGGCTAATCATGTTGGTTACTTTATCTTCACATTTATATAAAATCACATGAAAATGTATAAGATAACTTAGATAAATACGGCTAATGTAAGTTGTAAAGCGTATCATGGGCATGCTATTTTTTGCCATGTGATCATATTTATGTGGATATAATACACTTTTCCTTTAGTTCTGAAGGATAAATTGGTATTGGAGATAAAGATGCAAAAAGATATCTGAAGTATGCAAAATAAGCTCAAATTGCAGTCCCACGGTATGAGTCGTAGGAAGGTCCTACAAGTCATAGCTAGTGTCCATGATGAGTTGCGAAGGCTAATGTTGAAGAGGTGCAGTATACGAGTCTTAGTACGAATTCGTACCAAGCTTGTATGAGTCGTGGTGAGAAGTCATGAAAAGATTCATAAGATTTGCATAAAGGCTGACTCCTACTACGAAGGAAGTACGAACCGTGGAATGAAGGTACAAGTCGTACCATGGCGGTTGTGATGACCTTCATATATATTTCAAAGTCTCATAGTCAAGCCACGGGAGCTCGGCACGGTCGTAAGATGGAGGTATGAGTCATACCCGGGGGATCCAACACTTAGTCAAAAATCCATCCGGTCATGCAATGTACGAAATGATGCTGGATTGTAGAGATCTCGCTACAGTTGTAGGTTGACTCGTGGCGGGCGGAGCAGATGTAAATTAACTTTGTTAGCCTAGGAAAAGGATTTTTTATTACGTATAATCGTTTTACATGTTTTATTTTCGGTAGATTTTGATCAGGAACATTATTGGAGACAAAATTAGACAATTGAGAGAAAGAGAGAATTGAGTTGATTTGACGTGTGATCAAATTTTTCTTGAATTCTTCTTATTCTTGCTATTTGGTCTTCAAAGATTTTTCTGATTAATTAAAGGATGTGTTTTTTCTCATTCATACTTGTAAATATTGATTTATGTTTTTAATCAAGAATGCAATTCACAAACTTACAACTATGAGAGGCTAAAACCTCCATAGCTAGGGTGTTGGGAACTATAGTGCATTAACAATCTAGGGTTGCACAATGTGATTCTAACACCAATACAAACACTTATATTGTGTTATATTCATGCTTAAATGTTTCTTAACTTGATTTTTGCAACATTAGGATATGCCGAATTCTTTACTTTCTTAGGTCTAAGAGGTAGAGATTGGGAAAAGGGAATTACAATGGAGCCTTGATCTTAATGATCATTGTATTAACTTGAGCTGTGGTCACAAGATAGTTAAATCTGGAATTTAGTGATAATGGATAGTTTGAAACCGCTCATGAGACTTGGTCGAGTGATTGAGTATACTCATTCAATAGAAGGCGGTATGTCTTTGAATGAACCTAAGTTATCGATTCTACAAGTAAAGTATTGAGATAGATCACTGGTGTATAACCCAGTAGTTAAGGATCCATAGGGAGACACTTTGCCAAGTTATTTCATTAATTTTGAAACAACCATCAATTTCTCAACATTGTTATTTATTAGTTTTACAAATTCCCTATTAGAAATAATTATTTCTAAAGCTTAAGCACTATATTCTTCTATATCCTTCCATATTACTTGTGGGATCGAGCCCAACCTCTAGTTGGGTTCTTTATTGACAACGTCCTCTTCATACTTTCAGAGGAGGTGTGGTTTGAGCGTTATCAAAAAGTGGCGTCGTTGCCGGGGGAATATGGCTAGAACTAGGTTATTAAATTGTATTTGACTTGTTGGTAATTGCGTTACTTTTTATGTTTTCTTTGTTTCCTTTGTGACTCCCTCAGGCTACATCAAGGAACAACCTTTCACTCGAACACTCAATGGAACATGACAAGTTACAACACTTATGGAAGAAATAGTGACTAATTATACATTGGCAGCGCGGTAATGAATATGAAGAAGGCAGAACCCGAGAATACACAAAGCAGTTACTTCTTTAAATGGGTGGGGGTCATATAACTTCAGCCCAAAAAGTTAGACTTAGACTTAAAGAACAGATTCAACACCGCCAACCAAGCCATCCGTGGAGGTACCAATCTTTGAGCTTGAAAGCATTACACTCTTCATCTCAAGTATGCATTCCTTGGAAGGACCACACTTTGTGGTAATAGTGCGGCGAACCTTTTATATGGCAGTGGAAGCTTTGTTAACATATTGAAAAAGATACAAAAATGAAATTGGCTGGACCATAGCTGATATCATCGGAATTCCACTAGGCATATGTACCCATAAGATCCAACAACCCAGTTATGCAGACAAATGCTGAAACCATCAGTAGCCGCTGCGAACCCTCAATACAAGAAGTCGTAAAAAAGGAGATTATCAGAGTGGTTGGATGCTGGGGTGATATATCCAATAGCAGAGAGCCAGTGGGTAAGTCATGTCCAGTGCATGCCAAAGAAAGGAGGGATTACGGTGGTTCCCAAAAGAAAAAAACAAGTCGATACCATTACGACCCGAGTCACGGGATGGCGTGTGTGCATGGATCTGAGAAACTCAACCACTTGTGCCTGAAAAGACCATTTCCAGACTCCATTTTTGGATCAGATGCTTGATAGACTCTGAGATAAAGGATGGTCTTGTTTCCTTGATGGATATTCGGGGTATAATCAAATCACTATTGCTTTCTAGAAGATCGGGAAGACAACTACTGTCCATATAGAACTTTTGCCTTCAGAAGAATGCCATTCAGATTATGCAATGCACCATCACCTTTCGGCATTTTATGAAGTCCATATTCTCAGACATGGTGGAAGACACCATTGAAGTATTTATGGATGATTTTCATATTGTAGGCGATTCATTTGAATCATTCCTTAATCATCAGAGTGGAAATGTTTGAAAAAGATATGAAAAACCAATGCGGTCTAAAGCCCAGGAAAATGTCATTTCATGGTTAAAGAAGGGATAATGTTGGGCCATAAAAATCTCAGGAAAGGGGATTGGGGTGGACAGGTAAAAATTAAGGTAATAGCAGGATTGCCACCCTATTTCCATAGGGGTAAAGAATATTTTTAGGGCATGTAGGATTCTACGAGTAGCTTTATCGAGGATTTTTCAAAAATTGTACAACCATTGTGCAAATTACTGAAAAGAGGTAGAAGTTCGTGTTCAATGAGGCATGTCTAAGGCCTTTGGGTGTCTAAAAGAAAAGCTCTACACTACTTGTATCATCATAGCTCCATTTGGTCTCTTCCCTTCGAGGTAATGTGTGACGCTAACGGTATTGCTCTTGGTCTTGTTTTAGGCCAAGGAGAGCAAAGATCTTTCATCCAATCTATTACGCCAGCAAAACCTCCAATACAGCCCAGAAGAATTATACAGTCTGGAACGAACTACTGGAAGTGGTCGTTGCATTTGAAAAATTCCTAGAATATTTTCTTGGAACCCGGGGTGATCTTCATATAGACTATGTTGCGTTGAGGAACTTTGATGTTCTAAAAAGGATGCCAAGCGGAATGATTCGGTGGGTGCTCTTGCTCCAAGAATTTGAGTTTGAACTGAAGGATTGGAAGGAATAGAAAGTCATGTAGTGATCATCATCTAGGCTTCAGTACGAAGCGAGGATAGGATGGAGATTGATATCAATGATTCCAGGAGCCGAATAGAGTACTAAGGATTGTATCATAGGATTTGATTCTGGTTTTGCCGATTTTGCAAGTAAATTGGTTAACAATATGATGCTGGCGGAGACCTAGATCCTCCAACAAAAGAAGAGGTTCTTATTCAATGCCCGAAGATATTACTAGGATAAGCCATATTTATTCCGCATTTGTGAAGACGGAATCATTCGTAGATGTGTCCCAGAAGTTGAGATGCTAAGCATTCTTGAGGCATGTCACTCATCTTCTATTGAGGGTCATCACAGTGGTATCGAAACGGCACATAAAATTTTACAATGCGGATATTTCTGGCCATCTATTCACAAAGATGCATATGAATTCGCCAAGTCACGTGATCAATGCCAAAGGCAGGAAATATTACCGGTACCACGATTTTCCACTAACCCCATCTTGGAAGTAGAGTTGTTTGATGTGTGGGGAATGATTTTATGGGCCCATTCATTAGCTCATATGGAATGAAGTATAATCTGGTGGTTTGTGGATTGTGTCTCCTAAATGGGTGGAGGCAATTGTTACACCCTGCTGAATTATTGACATGTAGATGGACTATTCGCATGTTGGTTAAGAGTTTTAGAATGTCATACATGCTATAAAAGGCCCGAGGAAAGATCGGACAAGCGCCAAGTCGGCGCGTCACAGAAAATACAACTTATAAATTGCATTCCAGGAATGCGACTTATAAATCGCATTCCATGAATGCGACTTATAGGTTGCTTATAAAAAGCCCCAACAGTTTTGACCAGTTAAATTTCTTATAATTACCCGGTGAAAACGGAAAAATCGGAGAGGAAGAGGAGCGAGAAGGTTTCTTGATAATTTCCGTCCGATTACGCCGTCAACTGCTATCCATATTCGAATTAATCCTAGATACCGAGGTATTTAGCGGCGGGAGCATTCCTCGGGTTTAGTTTCGTGAAATTCGATTGGCGGAATCGTGCACGAGCTAAGGTAAGTGGAATTTCTCCAAATTAGTGTCAATATACTCCTAGCCCTAAAGTGAGTATTTCTCCTTCTAGACTTTCAAGAAAAATAGCAAGTTTTTGACCGTTTTTCGATAAGCCAAAGTTTGGGCACATATATATATCGAAAGTAATGTTTTCTTCCAGAATATTAGTGAATTCGATTCTAATTGATATATATATGAATGCGGTTGGAGAAATAACGAGAAATGCGGCCAACTTCGCCCGTTAGTCGGAAAATCCAAAGCGATGGTATGTAAAGCTAATTCCTACAGCAAGTTAGTAATCTAGTACGGTAGATAGTGATGTATGAAGAAAGAGGTCGAAGTGAAAATTGAGTCAGTATGAGTTTAGCAAGCGTGTTTTGAATTTATGAAGCATGTTTATAATGTTTATGATATATATATATTCAAAATAAAAGTTAGCAAAGCAATATCGGGCAGATTGAGATAACATCTCGGTTATAGTATAGCCCAGGAGCAGGTTAGATAATATCTCGGATACAGTATAGCCAAATAGTCGGATAATATCTTAGTTCGGTATGAGAATCGGTATAACAAGAAAAGAGTTAGAATGAAATCGAGAACACAGATAGCATTTTCGGTTCAAACATAGCACTTTATATGTGATTGTGTTTGTTGAGACATTTGTGTTATGAGGGCACCTTTGAGCGTCCTCACCGCCCACAGGTTGTGGTGTGTGACCCCACCGTGAGGGTGGGGATACGTCCTCAAGGAGTGGCATGCCGACCTTGATGGGGCGAAGATGGGATGGAGCATTCCCCATATCGGGTTGATCAGCACAATGAGTAAGCTTACCCTTTTGTGCGCTTGCGCCTAGGGGGCAGATTACGAGATACGAACACGATTCTGAGTTTACAGAGCCACAGTACGGAGTCCCTCGGGCTCGGACACGATTATTATATCAGAGGCCATAGCCAGTTTGGAGGCCCAGGGGGGCCGGTAGAGGTGCTCGTAGTTAGTAGACGAGTGGAGTGATTTATTTTTAGGATGGTTTTGACCAGGTAGGGGTATATAGATTGTTTGTTGGTTGGCACCTTAGGGTTATGGTGGCTGGTATTGGTCCTTGCTATATATATGTATATATATGTTATTTATTAGCTAATGAGCGGTCATACGTCGCGGGTATGCTCCTGCCTTATTCTCGGTACAGCTTTGTTTTAGGATTCTATCGATTCCAGACAATTTCAGATATCTTCTGTGTTCCGAGTTTCTAGTTATGTTGTTTATATTCAGTTATGATCAGGTTTGCTTTGCATACTCGGTGCGAGTGGTGCGACGCCCGTTTGGGCTGGCTTTGCATTACTTTACTGCGGTACTCATAGACCGAGCCGATCCCTCGTGATTCCAGCCGGCTCATAGAGTCATCAGCTCCTGTCATCCCGGAACGTATTGAGTGTAGTTCATATTCTTTTGTTGTATGAGTACGGAGTAAGTGGGGCCTGTCCCGACATACTATCGATATTCATAGAGGCTTGCAGATTGTGTATATATATCTCCCACGTGGTTAGTTGTGCGTTGTATGGGGCCGTGCGTTTGTTTAGTTGTTTAGTGTTGTTGAATGTTGTTGGTAGGTATTGGACCGGTATTCAAATAGTAGTGGTGACCTTACTGCTCATGTAGATGTTACGATATTCATTATATTGAGTTATACATAAATAGATATCATGGTGGCCTTGTCGGCCCGCATAGGTTTCCTTATATAAGTGTGATTCTGGTTAGGCGATATTACAGACAGTGGCTATAGGCGATCAATGGGAAGGCTGTATTTACGGCCGTTATATAGCCCGTTGATTCCATGAATTTGAGTTAGAAACCGACGGGCACGGATGTGCTTAGGCTCGAGTAGTCCCTACTTGATCCCGAGGTCCTTATAGGGCACCGAGGTGCCAGTCATACCCTTAAGGAGAGCAATTGCCCTACCAAAAAATTTAGGAAAGAGTGTTACAACATTCCTTTGAAAACATATCTTCACCGGGTTTGGCACTCCCTGAGCTATTATCGAGTGATGAGTGGATCTCATATGCAATCGCCTATTTAAAAAACGAGTGTTGGAGAAATATGGTGTCAAGCATATGGTGGCCACGCCCTACCACTCTCAGTTGGTGGACAAGTGGAAGGATTTCAAACAAGGAAATCAAGACCATCTTGGCCAAGACGGTTAATGTGCAACGGAAGGATTGGTCAGGATCCTGTGTGCATTGTGGGCTTACCGAACAACTTATAAGACTCCCATTCGTTCATCTCCATACCAGCTGGTTTATGGCAAAACGTGCCACTTACAGTTGAACTAGAGCATAAGGCATTATGGGCTCACGAAAAAGGCTGAACATGAACTTGAAAGAAGGCTGCCAAGATATGACAACCGGCAGGAGTTGGATGAATTGACTTAAGGCTTATAAGAGTGCGGACATCTATAAAGAAAGAATGAAGATCTACCATGACAAAAGATTGCAAGAAGGAATTTATCCCAAGTGATTTGGTCCCTCTTTGTTTAACTCAAGACTCTGGTTACATCCTGTGAAGTTGAAATACGGGCGGATGGGACCTTACGAGTAGTGCAAGTGTCTCCATGGCGCGAGTGGAACTTGAGAATAAAGAAGGAAAAATATTTAAAGTAAATGGTCAAAGAATAAAAGTGTATCTGGGAGATGAGGAAGAATTAAAAACAATAGAGGAAGTATACCATGATGATGCTTGAGGAGTAACAAAAAGTCACGTCGTCTTGTGACGTTAAATTAGGTTTTGCATGAGAGGCAACCAATGGAAGGTGAAGTTTGAGTAACCCCTGATATGTTCTCTTCCCTATGTTCTTATAGTTTATGCTTTGAGGACGAAGCTTACTTTCAAAAGGAGGGTGTACTTGTGATTTTTGGAATTTTTATTCGTCTTAGGGTTTTTCTTGTCGTGTTTCTTTTCCCTCGGGCATGTTATCTAGTAGAACCGGCATGTGTAGGATTTCTATTTTTAGCTTGCATTTTTTTAATTAGAAAGTAACTTGAGTACTCGGCCAATAAAAATGCACTGGTTTTGGTTTTTGAAAAATTGGCCATGTTTAAATTTTTTATGCATAATTATCATATTTGTTACAATATGCATGATTTCTGTGGATCTTTTGATATGTTTGGATTTATTAATATGAGTAGTCTTGTTAAGCCATGTATAAACCAGACAGGTGAGATGAAAATAGTTCATGTACCATGTGTGAGTGAGATATAGTATTTATTACGGTATTGTGTTGAAGATCTAGAACTTTCTGGTTGGTCTTTGCATAAGCTAAGGATGGTTGGTTGGAAATATAATCATAGGACATTTTGTTGCTCCTTTTAGCCTATATTACCTACCAAGGGTGCATGAATCCTTTGATCCCAAGTTTGAGCCTTAATAGACCATGTTTCTTTGATTTATGGGAGATACTTAGTATCCATTTGATTACAATAAACTTGTTTTGGCCCTGGTCCTTCCTTGGATATTGTGAACCTCAACATAAGAAAAATGCTTAAGTTGAAGGTGGCTAGAGTAGGGGTGCGTAAATGGTAGGAGCGGGAGAAAAGGAAAAAGAAAGAGAAAAGAAATAGTGAAAAATGAGGTATAGTGAGAGGAAAGAAAGAGATGAAAATCTTTGAGAATCTTGAAAAAGAAAACTCAAAGAAAATAAAAATGCTAAAAAAGTTGAAACTCACCATACCCATGCAAGTAATGTATAAAAAAGGGTGAGGAAGAAAATGGAGATGAAAGAATAGAGGGTGAAATGGGTGAATGAATTGTAATGTATGTAGTGCCAAGGAAGGGATAGTCACTTAGAAAATTTTCCATCTTTATCATGTCTAGCCCTAAGCCTATATTATAAGCCATACCAAAGTCCTACAGTGAACTAACTCAACCATCGATAAACAAAAGCGAGAGAAAATAAGGGAAAGTCTATGGTATCGACACGCCATACTTGTAACTTCTTTGTGAGGTAGGCGCCTTACTTATTTAGTCCATGCTATGTGACATTTCATATATGAGTGGGAATTCATTTGTGTGAGGTACATGGATTATGTTTGCTTTTACCATTGGTTGTGTGAAAAACATTAGTGATGACTTGAGTACCTGGCGATGGCTGGGATAACATGTCGTGATCCACCATTTATGATGTTTTAGAGGTTACTTGTAATGAATTAGGCGATGTTGTTTCCATGAAAGGGTCATAGAGTTTGTATAGCTGATGCATTACTTTTTTGAGTATTGGCTGTAGTATCTTAAGTCTATTTTCTAGTTGAGCGTCATGTTTAGTTTTTCTTTTCTTTGTGAGGAACATGCAAAAGTCTTGGAAGGCGAGGTGTTGATGTGCTTTCACCAGTTTACAACACTTTTGACGCTCAAAACTAAGAAACTAACATGAACTTAGGTGTATTTATATGGATATAAGGCACTTTCCTTTGGTTACGGGATAAATGGGTGTTTGAGCTAAAAGATGCAAATGATAGCTGAAGTGTGCAAAATAGGCTCAAATTGCAGTCCATAATACAAGCCGTAGGATGGTCTTACAAGTCGTACTAGTGGAGTTGGGGCTGATTCTAATTTCCCCACAAAATATGGTATTCTACTTCTTCCCCTTATCTTGCTTGGCGAGCTCTGGGGTTCGGTACCAACCTTACATTGTTAATAAAGTTCTTGGTCAAGTCCCGACTTATACTTCTTAACTATGATCAGACCCATCTAATTCCCATGACCTCCCTACCTTTCGGTATCACAACCGAAATCATAATTATTATCTTGCAGGTATTTCTTGCTGTTGTTAGCGTTTATGGCGGACTGGCCTTTTTGACTGAACTTAAGCGATTCTTTGGGCATTCATCAGCGATAGATCTTTTACACGCGAGTAAGCTAGTAGTCTTACTTTCTCTTTTGACTTGTTACCTTGAGGTCTACACAGCTACTGCGTAATGATAGGGGCTCTTTACGCTTTCTAACACTTTTTGGAATCAACCAATCCCTCTTCATACTTGCTTACTTTGGGCAACCTACGCCTCGATTCTTATGCCTTTTACTATCACTGGAATCAAAACTAAGAGGTAAACTAACCTTTTCTTCTTTTGCAACAACGAGAACATGGGCCCATGCCACATACGAAAAGATGGAGGTGAGAATCTACTGCATTTTCCTCTCTTTCTCACACTTATCTACGATAATACGGTATTGTCTATTATCTTAATCGAGATCTTATATATCTAACAAATAAATCAACTCGTATGTACGTTATGCTTCTAACTTCCTACTCACGGGGATTTATGAAATATCTTGGAATAGATGCCAGATAAAAATTATCACATTGGGAGGTCCCTAATACCTCCTCTTCTTCTTTGTAATTATCCCATGGCCCGGTTGGTGCCCTCTCTTTGTTCTATATATTTGAGCCACGCACGGAATAGGATATATTTGAATTAGAGCTTGTATACGTATTCAAAGAATATGGTAAGTTTTCGGGACTCAACCCTACACTATACCGCTCTATAGCATGACTGGGAATGAGAAGAAGAGTAACCATCCCTATCATGTCTTACGGCCTCCTACTTTTATAGTATGTGAGGTACAAAACACATCCATAGACAAGACTCTACTTAGCACGGCTTCATGATTCCCTAGAGTACGACACGGTCTAATACAAAGTTTGTCACGCCCATGTGAGGAGTATGGTAGCTTTTGGTGCCCTAATAGGACTGGTACATCAAACTCTTTTGAGCCTAAGCACCTCGGTGCTGGTAGCTCTATTTCATATTCCTGGAATCGGCGGGCATATAGCATTTGTAAATACAGCCTTGACTGTTGGGCCTATAGCCACTGTCCTGTAACATCAACAACGATCCTACTCTTATAGGGAAACCTATGCGAGGCGACAAGGCCACCATGTGACTAGTTATGCGCCAACTCCAACATAATGGATCTTGTACATCTACGTGACCGGCGGTCACCACTACTATCAGAATATGGCCCCACGGACAACACAAACAACAATACTAAACAACTAAACAAACGCACGGCCTCCACTTTGTAGGCACCACTAACCCTGAGGGGAGATATACAATGCAGCCTCTATGAATGCGATAAAATAGTCGGGACAAGGCCCCGACCTATCCATACTGTACAAGAAAAGAAAGAAATAGACCTCTAGTTTGTCACAGCTCCCAGGATGACGGACTGATGACTCAATGAAAGTGCATTTGGAATCACGAGGATCGGCTCCTCATCTATGAGTACTGCAGGCAAGTAATGCGGCGCCCCAAATGGGCTTCGGTACCAATGGTACCAGTATGCAAAGCAACTGAATACATCTGAATATAAACAACATAACTAGAAGCTTTGAAAAGCGAGGGGAAATAGGGATACGTAGGCGCTATGTCCCCGGGTGACTTTTAATGCGAGAATAGACGAGGAGCATGCACGTCGGCATTGGCGACTCTGTCTGTGCTAATATATAACATGTATATACATATATATAGAAAGCAGGGACCAATACCAGCCCCCATAAGCCGGAAGGTGCCAACCAACAAACAATCTAATACCCCTACAGGTCAAAATGTCCAAAAATAAGTCCTCCACTCATCTGCAACTAGGAGCACCTCTACCCAGAGCCCCACAGGGTCCGCAGCTCTGGCTATGGCCTGTGATATAAATAATTGTGTCTGAACTGGGGACTCTCTATGCATGTAGAAACTGTACTTTATGCTTTGTATGTATATGTCTGTTCCTTGGGCGCAAGCGCACAACGGGGGTAAACTATCTTTATCTTGATCAACTTTGATATGGGGAAAGCTTCATCCCATCTTCGTCTACTACGGATGGCATGCCACTCCTTGGGTGACGTATTATACCCACCCGCTCGGTGGGTCTGCACAATTACCAACCTAGGGGCTGAGGGACGCTCAAGGGTGCCCTACAACACAAACAAGTCTCAACAATCAATAATCACATATAGAAAGGATGTTTAAGCGAAAATACTATCGTATTCTGATTTCTTATTCTGAACTCTTTCTTTGTTGTACTGATTCTCATACTGCTTTATGCGAATACGAAGTTTATCATTTTGTATGGTATATTGGCAAGTAGAGATACTATGTTATTTGTATGGCTATCTGTAGCCAGAATATACATCTCACTACATGGCTATACCGTATGCGTACTGTCGATTTACTTTACTAGCTTTTTATTATGAATATATGTGTCATAATATCATAAAACATGCTTGCTAAATATTGGACTATCACAAAGTCTGAAATATCTGCATTGGAACTCTTTTACTAGCTTTCGAGATGAGTATGACATAACAACGCAAGACGGAGTTTACTGAATTTGCACAAATCTCAATATTCGACTCAGGGTATTCTATTACGGAGTTCTTGCGTCTTTAGGCTAGAGTTACTAACTTTCGAGGAAGAAACTGGCTTTACATACCTTTGCTTGAATTTTCCGACTAGCAGTAGGCTTCAGTCGATGCTATTCATTTCTCTGGCATTCATGTCTATATCAAGTAAAAACCTTAAATACATTAATATTCTGGAAAGAGAAACATCACTTTTGATATATATACAGCCCCAAACTTTGACTTGTTTAAAAACGGTCGAAAACTTATTTATTTCTTGAAAGTCCGAAGGGAGAAATACTCACTTTAGGGCTAGGAGTATATTGACACTAATTTGGAGCAATTCCACTTACCATGCTTCGATAGGACGATGGTCAGCAGGCCATTCACGAAACTAGCAGGAATACTCCCAGCAGCTTATACTTCACTACAGATTAATTCGAATTTGGGCCGCGTTTAATAGCGTAAACGGATGGAATTTCAAAGAAATCCCTCGTGCCCCTGTTTTCTTTTTACTCTCTTTGGAAATTGAGTTAAAAATGATACAAAACCAGAAGTTGGGGATTATATATAGGTGGGACCTATAAGTCGCATTCTGGAATGCGATTTATAGGCTCGCATTTTGCCTTGCGACGCGCCGACCGAGCGCTTGTCCGATCTTTCCTCGGGCCTTTTTCTAGCATCTATGGTATTTTAAAACTCTTAACCAACAAGCGAATACGCCATCTACATGTCGAGAACTTTACGGGGTGTAACATTCTCCCCCTCTGAACATTCGTCCTCGGAATGTAAACTTATATCTATTGGTATTCCCCAGCTTACTCAACTTGTTTCTAGAAAATTTTGGCAGAGTTTCCCCTTTGTAATATGGACTATCCCAAAAACACAATGCAGAAAAGTCCAATACGGGTACTCCACAACAATACTATAGTATTCATCACATGAAATATTGGAATCGGTTATCTCATTTATACATATACTATAAGGCACTGCATAAAATAACAATACTATGCACATTTGGCATTTAGGCTTGAAACAAATGAGGATATCTGGTTTCATATCTTCCTCTGCCTCCCAAGTCATCTCCTCTCGGTTCTGTTACGCCACGGTACCTTCTGAACGCAATATCTTTGGTTCTCAATCTACGAATCTGTCTTTGTCTAAGATAGCTACGGAACCTCTTCATATGTCGACTCTTAAGTAACTTTGGACGTCTGGTGGGACTGCTACGGATAGGTCTCCTATGCATTTCCTCAACATAGATTTGAAGAGTTTGGATGAGCAATTCTAATTCCGGAGAGGCAAGTTCAACTCATATGCAACTTGGCCTATTCTTCAACGAATTTGATAAGGCCCAACAAATCTCGGACTGAGCTTACCTTTCTTGCCGAATCTCACTCACCTTCATGGAGATACTTTTAGAAATACCTAGTCATTCACATCAGAGTGCAGGTCTCACGCGCCGCGAATCGGCATACGATTTACGACGACTCTGTGCGTTACGGTAGGTGCTCTCTGACCAGCTTCACCTTCTCCTCTGACTGTTGAATGATGTGTGGCCCAATCCATGTGACTCTCCACTTCAAACCAGCCAACTGGCTGATCTGCATTTAGCCCATCTGATACCTCAAAGGCATGTCACGGATAATGTTTGAGTGATAGTTATTATTATAAACAAACTCAATTAACGGCAAATGCTCGCCCCAGCTACCTCTAAAATCGCACACACACGCCAGTAGCATATCTTCGAGCGTTGAATAGATCGTTCATCTGTCCATCACAAATAGGGTGAATGCTATGCTCAAATTAATCTGCAATCCCAAACCTCTACGGAAATGAGCGCAAAATCTAGGCGTAAGTGTGCTCCTCTGTCGGAGATAATAGACACACGGAACACCATACAATCTAACTATTTCTAAAATAACTTTAACAATCTTTTACTTGAGAGTAGCTTTCCTTTGGCGGGAAATGGGGCGATTTAGTCGTCATCAACTTCAATACCCAAATGGAATCATTTATGCAGTGCAGGGCAATCTGCTACAAAATCCATGTTCCCTGCTTCCCATTTCGAGAGAAGCTACTGACTATGTCTGAGTTAACCCGCACGTTTTCTGGTGTTCCACTTTTACTGTTGGCGGTTAGGACATTGTTTCTAATTGGCTATTTCTTTTTTCATACTTGGCCACGGTGGGTGCAACGATATCGTGGTACATTTTAAATCGCACGGGTGGAGAGAATAGTGGGCGTAATGTACCTCATTCTGTCTGTAACAAAGCAAAATATCTAGAACACGAGGCGGCCCACGCCGTGGCACTAAATCTCGATTATCGAAAATCTGGCGCTTTCCCTTGGCGACCCAGTCGGGTCTCACTCTGCCGTTCTTTTACTTCCACAACTAATGACGACACGGCGGTGTGCAGTTACCGCTTTGTTGTCCTCTATTTCCCGCTACGAGCAGTAGAATTTGCTAATTGGTGTATTTCTGCGGATAATTCCCGTTGTTCTGGCTTCAGGTATGTTAAACTCCCCATATATTTATAGCTAGGCGTTTGTTACTACGTTGTCTCTTCTTGATTTAGTGCAAAATATTCATATTTAAGAACTTGGCATATAATTGACAGTGTGGCTTATTATGCCGGAGAGACGACAGGTAATCACAGTATAGCTAGAGCTTATACGGCCTTCGGCCGCATGCTAAGGCTACTTGTTTTACAGGATAACACGAGCGACCGTGCACACCATGTGCTCGTATCTGATCGAGAGGATCTGATAATGATCACTTGATCTCTAATAATCTGGCGATTAACCTTGAATAACTGAATAGGCTGCAGGTTAAATGACCCCGAATGCGAAGTAATTTCTTGAAGTGCCCTAAGCCTTCTGCTCGAGTATCGTGGCTCATGCATAACTGCCGAGTTGTGGGCATCTAACTGGTTTGTTATTCTACTTGAAGAACTGTAGAGTTGGGCTTAATCGGACTTACTCTCAGACGATCAATCTCTGGATCTTCACGGGGAATCTACTGATCTCCTTGTCTTAGTTAACACCTTGTGCTAGCAGAATACTACCAATTTCTTATGCCTTGTTGGTATCACTTGGATTTATCTTGCTGTTAAGGAAATTCTCGGTCTTATGAGCCATTCCGTAGAAGTGGCCTTCTGCTGGGAGCTCGCCATCTGAATATCTTACAAAGAGGCTTCAGTAGAGTACTAGTGCAATCATCGACCTCTTTGTGGACCCTTTCTTGGGTTGCCCACGGGCATAATACGGCCAGGACGGGCGGCGACTGCGGGGTGTTCCACATATGTAATAACTGCTAGGTAGACTAGGGTCGACTCTCACCTACAAGGCTGGGAAAAAGTGTTACGACCACTTAACATACGGAAAGAGTACTGTATTTCTAACCTCTCAAGTATGCCTATTCGGTCTCTGATGCAGTTGCTTTTATGCGATAATGTTACTGATCTTTAGGGATGCTTCCCTTTATTACCCAGAGGCGCCAGCTGATCGTTGGAGCAGATCTAACTGTGCCCTTATCATCTAACCACTGATTCGGGCTACTAACTCTTGTAAGCTTCTAAAAACTAGATGCGGCAACAAACATATAAGTCCGTTAACTCAATAGCGGGGCGAGAAAATTTCTATGGCTTCATACGTGAATCACACTTAACTGCCCCTTCTCTTCTCTTCTCTTTTTTTGGCGAGGGTCCTGCAGTGCAATCTATATACTTCTAGTAGCTAACCAAAATCGTTGATTGCCCCAGCCCTTATTGCATGACTACTCACGGCATATCTTACATATATATCAACTACGTACAATACATGCGGAGTGCATGGTGATACGTAATCCCGACATGATTTCTTTGAATTTCATACTGTACATGATATACACGCTTCTATGGTCTAATGATATCTCTGTCCTCTCTTATCATTTCATTGGATTTTCATCCCGATACGGAAGCAACAGCATGCTTAATTTATGGTCTACTATTGAATTTTGCAACTCTTACAACATGGGATCGGCATCCGAATCTCGTGGTCTTGCTTGGCATTATATCAGAGCCCCGACTATCTACTGGGTCTTATCTCGGGCCACTAGATTAAGGAGTCTCGGTGTGGCGGTTCTTAGCTAATCTGCGTGGCGGACATACCGCAGCATTCTAAACCGCATTCTTGCTGCCTCTTAAGCTGTCAGTCCAGAGGCTTAGTCCTTAATACGATATTCTATCAGAATCTGCAGGGTGATTCTAATTTCCCACACAAAATATGGTATTCCTGCTTCTTCCCCTTATCTTGCCTTTAGGTGAGCTGCAGGGTTGGTACCTTCCTTAGATTGTTAATAAGGTTCTTTGGTCAAGCCCAAGCTTATAGTTCTTACGGCTTGCAATCAGACCCATCTAATTCCCATGACATCCCTACCTTTCGGTATCACAACAGAAATCATAACTATTATCTTGAAGGTATATCCTGCCGTTGTTGGGCGTTTTATGGCGGACTTGGCCTTTTCTAACAAACTTAGCCCATTCATGGCGTTCATCTTGGCAGGAGTCTTTTACACAGCCCGAATAAGCTTGTAGTCTTACTTGCTCTTTTGACTTATTACCGTGAGGGTCTGCACAACTTACGTAATCATAGGGAGCTCTTTCGCTTTCTAACACTTCTGGAATCAACCCAATCCCTCTTCACTTACTGCTTACTTTGGGCAACCTTGCCTGGAATTCTTGTAGCACTGCTTGTCTTTGGAATCAAAACTAAGAGTAGGAACAACCTTTTCTTACTTTATAACAAAAACGGAAACATGGAACAATACCACATCTGAAAGATGGAGGTGGGAATCCTACATTTCCTCTCTTTCTCACATATACGATAATACAGTATTGTCTATTATCTTAATCGAATCTTATATATCTAACAAATAAATCAACTCGTATGTACGTTATGCTTCTAAATTCCTACTCTGAAGTTATAGAAATATACTAGGAATGGTACCGATAAGGTATCACATTAGAGTCCCTAATACCTCCTCATGCTGCTGTCATTACCTTGTAAACGGTTGGTGCACTCTCCTGTTGCTATATACGATCTTACGCACGGAGATAGGATATATTTGGAATTGACTTATATACTGTATTCAAAGAATATGGTTACGTTTTAGGGACTCAGCCCTATACCGCTCTATAGCACGACTGAATGAGAAGAAAGAGTAACCATCCTATCATGTCTTGCAGCCTCCTTCCTATAGGATGTGGTGCACAACATCCATAGACAGGCTTTCTACTTAGCATGGCTTGCGGATTCCACCGGGACACGACACCTTTCACGATACCAAGTTTTCACGCCACCGCATGGGGGTATGGCTTTTGGTGCCCTATTAAGACCTGGACTACAAACTCACCGAGCCTAAGCACCTCGTAAATACGGCCTCAGTGAAAGCCCAGACCTATAGCCACGTCACCAACATCGGCTAACCAGAATCCAGCACATAGGGAAACCTGTGCGGGCCGACAAGTCCATCATGCTGACTAGTTATACGCAACTCAACATAATGGATACTATACATCTACGTGACCGGCAAGGTCACCACCACTATGAATATGGGCCCTACGGCCAACACAAACAACAATACTAACGGCTAAACAAACGCGACCTCCACGGCCGACACCACTAACCACAAGAGATATATATATATACAATCTACAAGCCTACATGAATGCGATAAAATAGTCGGGACGGGGCCCCGACCTACCTATACGTACAACAAAAAGAAAATAAATAGACCTCTATTGTCTAGCTCCAAATGACGAGAGTTGATGACTCAATGGCTAGGTTTTGGAATCTGAGGATCGGCTCCTTGTCAATAAGTACCTGCGGGAAAGTAATGCGGTGATCCAAACGGGCGTCGTGCCATGGTGCCGAGTATGCAAAGCAGCGAACACATACGAATATAAACAACACAACTAGAAGCTTTGAAAAAGAAGGAAATAACTAGATCATGAAGCTGCTATAATCTGAATCGGCTTTACATGCTGAGAATGTAGGAGCATACACAATCGACATGGCTGATGCTGCTTTGTCTGTTAGCTAATATATAACATGTGTATAACACATATATATAGCTGGGGACCAATACCGGCCCCATGCGGCGGAAGGTGCCAACCAACAAACAATCTAATATACCTAGGTCAAAACCATCAAAACATAAGTCACTCCCCTCATCTTCTCACTATTACGAGCACACTCTCTGCAGGCGGGTCTCCCGCTCGAGCCTATGGCCTCTGATATAAATAGCGTGCCGTCCCGGAGGACTCTGTCTTATGCTTGTAGCATGTATGCGTATATGTAATCATTCCCTAGGCGTAAGCGCACAACAGGATAAACTATCTTTGCTATCTTGATCAACTTTGATATGGAAATGCTGTCCCATCTTACCGTCCTACCTACGGGACGGCAGGCCCTCTTAGGTGACGTATACCACCAGCTGGTGGGTCGACCACGATTACCAACCCGGGGCGGCGGGACGCTCAAAGGTGGCCTTCACAACACAAACAAGTCTCAACAATCAATAATCACATATAGCAAGCATGTTTAAGCTGAAATACTATCGTATTCAATTTCTTATTAGAACTTTTACGTGTTGTGCGATTCTCCTCTTGCTTTATCTTTTGAATCTGAATCTTATCGGCGCCTTAAGCTATGCGCCGAGATACTAAGTATTTGTATAGGCTATACGCGCCGAGATACCATCTCACTACATGGCTTCTACTTGTATACATGCATGCGATTTGCTTTACTAGCTTTTATTACGAATATATGTGTCATAATATCATAAAACATCACTTGCTAAATGCATGGACTATCTTGAGTACGAAATAATATCTTGCCATTTTGGCACTATTTTTACACTAGCTCTCGGATTTGAGTATGACATAACAACACAAGACCCAGGAGTTTGCGGGTCTTGCAAAACTCAATATTCGACTACGGGTATTCTATCACGGAGCTTGTTGCCATTATGCTAGGCTAGAGTCATCAGCTCATCATCCAGGAGCTTGATATTGGTGTAGTTCATTTTCTTTGTTTGTCTGATGTCATTGGCTTGGGGCCTGTCTGACCATTTTATCGGTACTCATAGAGGCTAGCGAGATTGTACATATATATCTCCACAGTCGGTTATTGCGGTCATTGTGAGGTAAGTGCATTTTGTTTGGCAAGTTTGGCTGTTGATTGTGTTGGCCGTGTGAGACCTGTCGATGTAGTGGTGACCTTCTTAGGTCACGTAGATACAGTGTTCCTTATGTTGAGTCACCAGATGACTAGTCGGCATGGCCATGGTGGTCTTGTACGCTCACATAGGTTCCCATTACCATTATATCTGATTGGAAATTTGTTATTACACATTTACAGGTGGCTATAGGCTGATCGGCCGGAGAGTGTGGCTAGCGTTATATAGCCCATACGTTTCCAAAAATCTGAGATAAAGAACTGCTTGGGCACGGATATTGCTTAGGCTCACCGGTTATTAGTCCCGAGTCCCTACTAGGGCACCAGGTGCCAGTCCACTTACCCCCAAGGAAGGCATGACAAAAACCCAAAGTAGTTATGGATCCAAGAGGAACACTTAACCCAGTAAGTTGCATTAATTTGGAAACAACCATAGAAGACATTGTTATTTATTAACTTTACAAATTCCCCCTCTTAGGAAATAATTGACCACAAATCTTAAGCACCAGCATTCTTCTTGTTGTATTGCACCCAAGCGCACACGCAAGCGTGCGTGGTCTTACAAATATCTGATGGCCCTTTTTAAGAATAGGATGGCGAAGACGAGAGAGGCCGGACCAGTCGGCTAATTATCAAGTTCAAGTGTATTAACTTTCTCAGAAGTGTTGATTATAAAGTTTCCAACAATTCTATTTAAATCTAGGGGTGGTCACATAAATACTCTAAAACAATATAAAAATAATTAGAGCCAGGACGGATAATCATGCAATGCTACCCTTTGTAATGATTCAAGTATGAAATTATTAGTTGTTGTCTCTACATAGTTGAAAATGCAATTTTCATGGTCTCTCGGGCACTCTAAACAAGACAAACTAGCTTCACAACTACATCATTGAGCGGGGATGTGACATTCTAGTTCGTGGGCAATTCAACTACATGGATGTGATTCACAGAGTTTTATGCTCTGATTATGAACTTTCGTACCTCTAATCATTTAACTCGGCTTAGCTTCACAGCCACTTCTGCGAAAGTCTTTGGGGGTGACAATTCTAAGTCGGTGTCTCACTATCATCCCGTTTTATTAACCAAGCAAGGCAGATTAGGTATAGTTTCTATCCCTAGCTGCGAATCATATCGAAAGATAAGAACATGCTCCCCTACGTTCTCTTGTTCTTGCCTAAGGAGTTCTCTTTCAGTCTTTGAAAACATTGCATTTGTTTTCATGGTGATCAAGCATAAAAAAACCATAATGTAGAATGTAAGACAAAGCAAGCTTAATTAATAACTCAAACCAAAACAAGTGCGTACAATTACAATCTATACACGTAGCCTCAACCCTAGAGGAAAGTTTTAGCCACTCATGTTCGTACAAATACTTAAAAAACATAATTAAAGTGATGTACTTACAAGCATAGATAAAAGAGAAGGTACATTTGGTGAACCCTAGGTGAGTTCTTCACTTCTTCCTTAAACCCTTTACGGTTTGAAAAGCATCTTTAGTGGCAGAAATGTATTTAAGCAAGGTCCTATTTATCGTAAATGAGAATGTACAATTTTTGCACATCATGGAATGGCTCCGTGGAACTGAGGTGGTCGCGCTAATTGCCTCATTACGGAGGGTATCCGCAACACACTTAAGAAAGCACCTAAAAATTACACATTGAGTGAAGCTTGCGATATGGCAGCCCGTGGCCGCTGCAGTGCGATGCGATAGCACAAGTAGCACGCCCTTGGCGTGCAGATGCCACCTCGCATGGCACCGGCGCTGGGCGCGGCACACGCCACGGCGTGGCCTTATTTGCGTGGCGCGACCAACCTTGCCAAGGCATAGTTCCTTTACCCGACTTTGCGTTGCTTCCCATTCCATTCCTCCACTTCACCCATCATAAATTAGTTCCTCAAATGCATGTTTAAAACACAAAAACAAGGACTAATCATGTTGGTTAGTACATGGTCAAATTTACATAAAATCACATGATAATGTAAGTGCATAAATAGACAAACAAAGCTAAACTAAGTTATAAAATAGCACACAGGCACGCAATTAAACCCAAAAACTTGTTGTATTTGCGCCCAAGTGCACACACGCAAACGTACGTGGTCTTACAAGTAATACAGTGGCCCTTTTTAAGAGCCGGATATCGAACCCACAGGAACTGGACCAATTCAGCTAATTATCAAGTTCAAATGTTATATTAACTTTCTAGTGTTGATTATAAAAGTTTCAATAAATTCTATTTAAATATAGGGGTAGTGCAGAAATACTCTAAAATAATTTAAGCAACTAGAGCCAATGCCAGATAATTATGCAATGCTACAATTTTTAATGGTTTAAGTATGAATTATCAATTGTTGTCTCCACAAGTTGGAAATTCGATGTTCATGGTCTGCCGAGCCTCTAAACAAGACAAACTAGCCTCACAACTAAATCGTTGAGCGAGGATGTGACATTCTAGTTAAGTGGGCAATTCAACTACATGGATGTGATTTACGGTGTTTATGCATTGATTATGGACATTCATACCTCTAATCATTTAACTCATTAAACTTATCAACTACTTCTATAAGTGGTGGAGTGACAATTCAAAGATAGTGTCTAGCTATCATCAGTTTTATTAACCAAGCAAGGCTGATTAGGTATAATTTCTATCCTAAGCATGAATTATATCAATAAGAACATGCTCCCCTACGTTCTCTTGTTCTTGCTAGGGTTACTCTTTCGATCTTTTGCCTAAAAGCAGCACATTTGTTTTCATGGTGATCAAGCATGAAAACCATAATGTAGAATGTAGACAAAACAACAATTAACAACTCAAACCAAAACAAAATTCATACAATTACAATATCATGTAGCCTCAACCCTAGAGGAAGGGTTTTAGCACTCATGTTTGTACAATACTTAAAAACATATTTAAAGTGATGTACTTACAAGCATGAATAAAAAGAAGGTAAATTTGGTAGACCTAGGTGAGTTCTTCACGTCTCCCTTCGCTCCTTTACGGTTTTTTCAGAAATATTTCGTGACAAAATGATTTTAGAAGCTAAGGGTCCTATTTATAGTATATAGGGAATGTACAATTTTTGCCCGTCATGGAATGGCTCCGTGGCACGGAGGTGGTCGCGTTAATTTGCCTCCGTGACACGGAGGTATCGTAACACCTTTGGAAAGCACCTAAAAATGAAATTCGGCGAAGCTTGCCGCGATGGCCGCAGTGGCACGCTGCACAATGCGGTGCGATGGCCTGCATAACACGCCCTTGGCGCGCGAGATGTGCCTCGCGTGGCACGGCGGCTGAGCGCGGCACACCCTTGAGCGTGTACGTTACTGGCGCGTCATCCTTGCCCAGGCATGGATTTCCTTGCCAACTTTTGCGGTTGCTTCCCATTCTATTTCTCCTCTTCACCCATCATAAATTAGTTCCTCAAATGCATTTTAACCTACAAAAACAGGACTAATCATGTTGATTAGTAGATATCCAAATTTACATAAAATCACATAATAATGTAAGTGCATACATAGACAAACAAGACTAAACTAAGTTATAAAATAGCACTTGGAGCACGCAATTATGCCAAGATCACCACCCCACACTTAAAGCCTTGTTCGTCCTTGAACAAACCTTTTACATCTCATGCATAAAGAGTCCCACATAGCTAATTGAGCAAGACAATTCCAAACTACGACTATAATGACTATTTAAGATAGCAAGTTAAAAATAGAGCATGAAAGATTTAACCATTAAAATTAAATATAACTACGTTAAGACTTCCTAACCTCAAGAATCGACTCTTAATCTTAGAAAACTCATGCTAATCAACCCGATCAAGAAATCCGGCCTTGAATTTTTATCTTTCATTAAACATGTTCCACTGACAACACAAGAGAGTTCCATTTTCACTCATAAATTTCAAATCACACCATGTATGGGTATATAAATAAATTAGCTCGCTCTCACCAAAGGAATTCATGCATCATGTAGTGACCCATAAGTTTTGCCTTTAGTGTATTACTCACTAATTTACGGATGTGTGAACGTAAGATCAAAGTAGGACTTAATGGGTTGTAATGTAAGCTAAGGGAAGAGTAGGTAACATCATGGCTAATAATAGTAGCTATCTTCCCCAAGTGATTTTTTTTTTTTTTTTTTTTTTTTTATCAATCTTCCCACCTTCATTATGGACATCTCTTCTCTTACTTCACCCTCCTACTTTTCATTCTTAAATTTCCTCTTCTTGTTCCCATATCTTTGCTTTACTTAGCTTATTGGTAAGAATTACTTAAGCAACTCTTTAATTCATTTTATTTTTCTTAATCCCTACCAATACTCAAACATTTTCAAACAAGTGCACCTTTTACCTTTCTCAACTTCCACAACTGTTATTTTTCCTTCTTTTTCCCGATTCTCACTCTTTTTCTTTCGGATTTTTCACTTAAGCACTTAGGAGTTTAGGATCCAATTCAAGGCAAATGAAAGAAAAATGATTAGTACTATGTTAGCTATCAAAGAATAGGCTTAAGGCTCAATGGGGTAGCTAGGATTAATTTTTCAAGGTAGGTAAAATGAGGGATAAATTTGAGGTTAATTCAAGAAGTATTTTCAATCTGTCTCCTACAATTCACATCCTTCATTTCCTTCATACACACACCAGGCAAGTTCAGTGATCACAATAGCATGGAATATTCCAAAACCTTACCTCATTACATGCTCAATTCAAGACAATTAAGTAGCGAGACTCTTAACTCAGCTAATCACATGAGTTCAAAATTAAGCTTTAATGCTGTAGAGTCACATTCAAGAGCCTAGGTGTCTCAAACAAAGTTATACACTTCTTACATGCTTCAACAACCACTTGCTTTTACAATCATGTATAGCACATAACAAGTACATCAAACCTTCAATTAACTACGGTTCAAAGCCAAAACCTATTGACTAATCTTTCCTCAAGATGGTCGTCATCCATCCATCGTCGGAAACAGTCTCTAACTAAGACTAAAAACACTATATACGGAACAAAAACTTTTTATTCTTCGTTCAAAAGACCCCCATTCGGAAAATAACCGAAAAAAGAAAAACCAGCGGGTGGTGAAGTCATACTCAACTTAAAATATTTCCAATATGTATCGAAACTACTCCAACATTCACCAAAATCATTAAACAAGAATTTTGAGAATTTCCCTCACCCCACACTTGAATAATGCTGTTCCCCAAAGCATCTAATTAAAATTCAAAAGGGTGAGAAGTACTCCCTGAGGCCTCTAGGCCTAACTAACAGCTATATTTTTCTTCAGAATTTTCACAAGTGGGTGTTTGACCCCACACTTTCCCTCTTCCATGCTTCTTAGCTTCCTCCTGGTGCTCGAGATTTCTCCTCCATCGTACTTAAATTTTCCACCAAAAACAACACCCAGGTTGAAAATAAACAAAATCAACACAAACAATGATGCAAATTTGTGTCTGTGGTAACCTTAGGTTGCCTCCCAAGCAACACCTAATTTTACGTCGCAGCACAGCCTTGAGCTGTCCTTTCGGGACATCCTCATACACAGGTTTCGAGAACCATCTTCTTCTCTTTTGATTTTTAGAGCGAAAACCTCCACTCTATCACTCTCACTATCAACTTCTTCTCACTCTGAAGCCCTTCATGGACACCGGGATGACAGCTAATCATCTCCTTTGATCGTGGACTGTGGAATGCGCCACCACATACTTATCCTCGACAACACCTTTGACCTTACACGAGGTTTCTATAGTGTGGGTGGGTTAATCTCTTGGTAGAATCGGAAGAGTTCTTCATCATCCTCGACCCTCATTTTCGGGGTCCACTGCTCTCACATCGATAATGGCTCCTCAATTGGCCAAGAATGGCCATCCCAAGATTAACGGTACCTGATAATCAACATGAAAATTCAATATGATAAAATGGCGGTATAATGAACTTACACCACTTTAATGAAGATCTCTATAATTCCATCAGTGCCACTGCGACTTATGCGCATTGCAGCATTAATCTTGTTGGTCTCAGTTAACCCAACCCCAAGGTGTTAAGAAAATAGGGGGCATTAGATTAGCGTGCCCCTAGATCTACAAAAAGCTCTTATCACCTCGGCTTTACCAATTTGTATGGGGAGGTAAAACTCCTAGGTCTTTGAGCTTTTTAGGTATCTTGCTCATCACCTGTGGTGCCTCCTCGTCAGTGCTACCATCTGGACATCCTCAATTTGACTTTGTTGGCCATCACATCTTTCAAATATTTAGCATACTTGGGCATTCCCTGCAAAACATCAATCAAAGGCAAATTTATGTGAAGTTGTGAAATAGAAGAACTTTTGAAGCATTCCTGCGTCCTTTTCTCTTTAGAATCTGCGTGGAAATGGTGGTGTTGGTCTCTGTCTTTGTCTGCAATGATGATTGTGCATTTGTTTCACAACACTATGATTCTCTCCCTTGTCGGTGGATGGTCCTTTCTAACCAACTCAGAAATTTTACCTCATTTCTCTTCTCTTTAAGTCTTTGCAATGACTAATTGCTTGCCACTCCACCAGGCCCGATGGCATTGACCGCAAGTCTGTGTCACTAGATAGTCCCTTTGGTCTCATATGGTGAGCTTGTTGCTATTTGTATGCGTCTCAGATTCCGGTGGCCAATGGCGATTTTCAAATCCGATGCCATCCTTGCACGATTCTTTGCTAGTTGAGTGGGTCTCATAATTTTTCTGAGCGTTGTCCTCAATTTTTGCTACACAGCTAGCCATCAATCTGCATTGCGGTGATCTCTTTAACTCTTTTGGATTTTGAAGTACACTTGCTTTTGATTTCCACCTCAGAAAATTTGGGTGGCTTTGCCAATTCTTGTTGTAATTGTTCCCAAAATTTTGATTGTTCCTTTGAACATTCCCAAAAAAATTGACTAATTCCAGGATTGACGTATGATTCTGCATATGCCCATTATTCCTGCAGATTTCACCAACTGGAGAACTGAACTGCATTTACACGACCTGACTTTGTTGGTTCATACTCGAGTTTATTGAATTTAGTCATAATCTGATCACAGAATGACGCTATTTGTGCTTCCAAGGCATTTACCATCTACCTCTATAAGCCGCTCTCTTTCACGCCCTCTTGATGCCTCGATGTGCAACTCTTGATTTCCACGAGCAAGTGCATTCAACGAGTGTGCAGTTCATCATAAATCTTCTCTAGGCTTGCCCGCCCGATGCAGAAGTCTATTAAAATTTTTGTGTGTGGAGTGCAGAGTTTCTACAAAGGTATGGGCTATAACTTCATTGGATTGCTGCGATGATAGGGGCAGTCTCTCGGTAATGACTTAGATCTCTCCAAAGCCAAATACAACTTCTCATCCGACCTTTGTTTGACTCCATATCTCACTTCTAAGTTTGGCAGTCTTGCACGGCCGAAGAAATACGATAAGAACTTCTTTTCCAAATCATCCCAAGATGTTATGGAGTTCGGTGGTTCAAACTTCAACCACCCTCTTTGCCTCCCCAACAATGAAAATGGGAAGAGAGGTAAATCGGACATAATGTTGTGGACACTCCGATGGGGACAGGAATGTGTCACTGATCTCAAGAAAGTTGCAGCAAGTCAGCATTTGCGGGTCCTCATGTGCCATCTAGTGGAATTGACCACTATAATGCGGTTACCATATCTGCTTGATTAAAAGTTTCCTCCGAGGTTCTAGTTTACGGATACTAGAGTTCACATTTTGTAGCTAGTGGGATTTCCACTTCGCGAACTGGTTTGGAAATTTGCCATGATTTCCAGGTGACAACTTTACTTGTCCTACTGGTGGTTGTTGTTGTACCCTCTCTTGAAGTCTCTTTAGCTTTTTCTCTAGAGCTTCCCTCCTTAAATTAATTTGGCGTTGTGGTTCGAAAGCGGTTCCACTAGCTCTCTATTCACTTACCCGACTCTGCAAGGACAACTGTCACACACCTGTATATCAGACTAAGGCCAAGTTTCTCAACACTTAAGAAATTTAAAAAATCACACAAAAACAAGAAAAATTTAGTAAACTTGTAGAGTCCGACATGACACTATAAACTTGTTGTATTTAGCACATAGCGTCACGTGGTCTTAAGTAATACAATGGCTCTTTTTAAGAGCGGATGTCGAACCCACATGGAATGGAACAATTTAGCTAATTATCAAGTTCAAGTGTGATATTAACTTTCACAAGTGTTGATTATAAAAATTTCCGATAAATTCTATTTAAATCTAGCGATGGTCACGATATAAAATAATATAAGAAGAAACTAGAGCCAAGGCCGGATAATCATGCAATGCTACCCTTTGTAATAATTCAAGTATGAAATTATCAATTGTTGTCTCACATAGTCGAAAATGCGATGTTCATGGTCTCTCGAGCCTCTAAACAAGACAAATTAGCCTCACAACTACATCGTTGAGCGGGGATGTGACATTCTAGTTCGTGGGAAATTCAACGCTACGGATGTGATTGCGGGGTTTATGCTCTTGATTATGGAATTTTGTACCTCAAATTATTTAACTCATCTTAGCTTCACAACTACTTCTACGAGTGGTGGAGTGACAATTCTAAGTCGGTGTCTCGCTACCATCGTTTTATTAACCAAGCAAAAATGATTAGGTATAATTTCTATCATAGCGCAATTCAACGGCGTGGCACGCTACTGTGCGGTGTGATGGCCTGCGCCAACTCGCCATAGCTTCGCGCGAATGTGCCTCGCGTGGCACGGCGCTGGGCGCGAACACGCACGGCGTGGCATCTTTACTGGCGGCCCGGCGTTGCCAAAACGTGGTTAAGTTGCCGACTTTTGCCGTTTGCTTCCCATTCCATTTCTCCGCCACCCATCATAAATTAGTTCCTCAAATGCATTTTAACCTAAAAAAAACAAGGACTAATCATGTTGAATTTAGTACATATCAAATTTACATAAAATCACGGGATAATGTAAGTGCATAAACAGACAAACAAGACTAAACTAAGTTATAAAATAGCACTTGGGCACGCAATTATGCCCAAGATCACTTCTATATCCTTCCATACGTAGGTTGACTGACCTCTAGTTGGGTTATTTATTAACAACGTACGCTTCATACTTCTAGAGGTGTGGCAGGCGTTATCGGCTAGCTTGGTTTTGAATGGAAAAGAGGTCGAGTATTTTATAAGTTCTCATGTGTGCAGTTTTGATATAGTTGGTTGTAGGTCTTCTATTTTACTTTCTAGTTAAACATCGTGTTAGAGTAGTGTTTTGTTTTCCTGAGGACATGCAAAAGTTTTAAGTTGAGGGTGTTGTTCTGTGTATGTTTACAACACTTTTGATGCCAAACTTAGAAAAATGCTTGGTCTTAGGCCATGTTTATCTGTGGATATGAGGTGCTTTTAATTTATCTTTAGGAAATCATGTATCATAATTGAATTCTAGAAAAGAAAGAGGGAAAAAGTGTAGAAAATAGGCCAAGTCTAGTCCATAGTATGAGGCCAGACCTTAGTGGTACCAGTCATACCTTGCCGTCGTATTAATCCGGTGGATATGCACAAGTGTTGGGGAAAAGTACGACTCTTGGTATGAACCGCTACAATCATGGGTACGATCCATACCAGGAGTCATAGAAAGAGTCAAAACCTTGCATTTTCCTGAGTTCCTAGTACAAATGGAATGCACGAGTCATGACAACATCTTACAACCCATACCAAGAGGCCGTGGTGAATTCAGGAAGTATGAAAAGTTGGCATATCCCCGAGCTAGAATAGAGACCATGAGTTGTAGCGTGTGTATGAACCGTACCATGGAGCCGTGACAAACTCTAGAGGATGCTAGATTTTACAAGATCAGACCACGACGGACGACATCGACTTGTAGCATCATTGTACAGTTGTACCTTCTCCAAAAGGACTTAACAAATTATGAAATTTACACGATTGCATGAGTACGAGATGGAAACCATGAAGCCAGGCTTGCAGCTTCATGCTATGACTCATAGATTAGGTTGCCAGTAGTTCCTATTAATTTAGGAAAGATTTTCACTTATTTGTATAAATATTTTAGGTTATTTTCTTTAGAGGACTAATTCATTATTGTTTTAATCTTGATTTTTTGTTTTCCTAACAATACTTGGAGATCAAATACACGAACTACTTTGATATTTCTTTCATTGTTCTTATATTGATCATACTTTTATTGTGCAATTATCAAATTGGTTTTTCTTCAATCATCATTGTAAGTTGTTAATTACATTTTCTTCCATGAAATCTAATTCTTTTCTTGCTATCGCCAGACCTTCAAACCTCCATAACTAGGATTGTAGGAACCATGGTGAATTAACTAACTGGGATTAATATAAAATGATTATAAACCAATATGCATGCTTGTATTGTTCATCCTCTTCATCTTAGACATTTCTTAATGATGCGCAACATTGGGACTTGCTCGAATTCCCTACTTGCTTGGACCTAGATAAATAGAGATTAGGAAAGAGAAGAACAACAAGTCTTGAACTCTAAGTTGCATTGGATAACTCGAGTTGCGGTTGCAGGATAGTTAATTTGGAATAACGGATAAAAGTTAAAGTGAAAACACTCAAGAGACCGAATTCGGTGATTTAGTATAGCCATCTAATTGGGACAAATTAGTTCTTTGGTTATATCTATGTTATCATATCTATAGGCTAAGTATTGGTATAATCATAGTTTAATAGCCTGAAGATTTTATGGGTATAATCACTAGTTTAATAACCTGAAGATTTTATGAATCCATGGGGAACACTTCCCTAGTTAATTACATAAACTTGTTCACAACAACTTACCCACTTTCTTACTTGATTCTTTTTTTAAAACCCCCCATTGGGAAATAATTGTACTAAAAGCATAAATACTAGAATTTTTCTACATTCTAACCATATTCTCTGTGGGATCGACCCCAACCTAATTGGGTTCTTTATTGACAACGTCCATTTCATTCTTTTATAGGGGTGTAATTTGAGCGTTATTAACATCAGAAGAATTTTTGATTGACACCTTGGTGAATTGAGTGGAGTGGTGCACCAGAGATGTTTCAGGCTTGGAAAATTTTTTAACACTCTGGTGCATTAATTGGAGTGGTGTTCCAGGTCTCAAAAGTATAGAATTTAGACTAAAACCTTGGAGAGATGGATGGTGCAACACGCCAGAGACTCAACTTCAGAAGAAATCAAGCCAAGTCGGGTGAGATAGATGGTGCAGCGCACCAGGGCCTATATGAGATGGATTTTTGTAACTCCAAAGCTAAATCATCAATGTAAAAAGAGTCATTTGTTACCTTTCTTATAAAAATATTGTCTAGGGTATTTTGTTTGAAATCTTTTCATAAGATAGATCGATTGTACGCAGTCTTTTGAGGGAGAAACAAGAAGTTCATTTTCTTCTAGGTTTTTCTTCTTTACTTTTATCTTTGTTAATTTTATTGATGAACACTTTTAGTTTTTCACTTGAACATGAGTGGCTAAACTTTTTTTTTGGGTGTTTTGTCCATGGCTGATGGTTGTAGTTTGACTATTTATTTATGCTAGACTTTAAATTCTTCTTTTCAAGATGGCTTATGCTTAATTGTTTTCATGCATTTTCGTTAGACTAATCACCTTTCGAATATTATATGTTGTTTCTTGGTTGAACTTGGGAGAGGGAACTAAGACGGTTAAAAGGAAGCACATAATAGGTTTTAATTATCTTGTTCAAATAGTTCAAGAGTTTATTTCATTGTTGAAGATAGGGATATACCCTGAAACCTTATTTAGTTGATCCAAGTACCTTCAACTATTGTCTCACATTTCTCCTGCAACCATGGGGATCTAGGTGTTAGGGTTCATGAGATAGTTTTTGGCTATTGGAGAGAATAGTTTAGAAGTGAGTTCGTAACTTGCAACTAGAAATCTTAGAAGAACGTTGTATAGCATATTTGAATCCTAAAACTCAACCACAAAAGTGCCAAAACCCTAGATTTCTATCATCATTTTAATTATAAAGACTTTGCAAATGATTCTAGTTTCCTAGTATAAATTATATTATAAGTTTAGTAGAATAATCCCAAAACCAATTCCCCATTTTACTTGTGTTTATTTGGATAATGAAACAAAAGTTTATAGTTAAGCAATTAATCTATCAAGCCTCTGTGGATATGATATGGGGACTTCATCGTACTATATTACATGACGACCACGTGCATTTGTGTGTATTTGGCAATATCAAGATTTTTTCGTCGTTGTCATTATGAACCCATTTGAATGCTAGGTGCTCAGGTTATGTGCTAATTTTACCAAAGATGCAAGTATTTGTTTTGAAAGTCAAAAACATGTTGTGGAAAAATATGAATGACCTCTTTTTGAGACACCTAGACTCTTTTACTTGACTTTGTGTAATTTTACTGGATTGATATAACATTCTTTCTATTGTTTTCCTAATTGAGGGTCTACATGAATTTGTCTTAAGTTGAACATGTGTTGTGTGTGTGAGAGATAATTTGCATAAATTCCATTATATCATATTGATGTCTAGAATTTATCCAATGTGTGTGCGAAATGAAATTAAGGGTGTTCAATTTAGGAGATGATATAGGTGTTTTTTTTATTAGCCTACGTTATCGTATGTATTACCTACGCATTTGTGATACCCTTAGTTAGTCATATTGAGCCTTTAACCTATTATTTTGGTAGCCTTGTTAAAAGCTAAATCCCTTTTATTCTATTGACCTATTTTCTATCCAATGACTCCTAAGGCATTTTAAAAATGGAAAAACAGAATTTTTGTATGAAAGGAGCACAAGTGAAGACAAAAATGGGGGAAGCCAAAGTGTGGAAGTTAGAAAAAAAGCTAAAAGATGAAAGATGTAAACCAAGAAAGGTGATGTTAGTAGGGAGATGAGACAATAGAACAAATAAGCTGAAAAGAATAAATATTGTCAAGAACTCCCTACTAGTCATCCAAGTTGCAAGAATTTCAATCTAGGGAAGGCATAAGGAGTAAAGTAAGAAGATCGAAGAGTTTGCTAAACTTGAAAAACTTGTAAAGTATTATAGTGCTTTGGGAGGTTAGTAACTATTCTGTCCAAATAATCTCTACCTATCCTTCAGCCTACATTACAACTATTTAAGTCCTACTTGATTCTAACTTTGACATTCTTATATTAGTGGAGTATTTACACTAAGGTAAAGCTTATAGTTCATCATATGAGCATGAGAATTTCTTTGTGAGAGTGAGCGTGAATTTCTTTATTTATAAGCCCACACATATGATTCTTTCATATTCTTGGGAGAAAAATGTGGGAAACTCTCTTGTTTGTAAGGGCACATGGTTGACAAAGGATAGGTAAAACATTTGATCACTTAATTAGGTGACAAACATTTGTTGCCAATACTCACAGAGCTTGAGTCACTTCATGAGGTTAGGTCATCTTAAAAGGTAGCTCCTGAGCTTATTTTGAAAGTTCAGGCATATTATGCTAGAAAGCTTGCAATGTCGATATGGTCATATTAGTCGTAGCCTGTGCAGACCTTTTCAATTGGTGTAAGTCCATATAGGGATAAGGTACAGAGATTAAGTTGCTTTCTCTAGGATGAGCAAGGGTCTTAGTTTGGGGTTGTGATGTTGGGCATATTTTTATGCCCATTTGCTATATTTTTACACATTTTTAATCATGTTTGGAGATGTTTATCCTTATGAAATGCATGATTTCATGAATGTGTGTGTTAAATGAGCTAACACGTGCTTTTTGATGGTTTTAGCAGGTAACATATGGAAAAAGACTCTAAAATGATCCATGGTGTGAAGAAAGAAGAATTCGAGAAAATTTAGCCTGGTGAGATAGTTCGTGTGGCGCGCCAGCCACCTTGCTTTAGAGAAAATTGTGCTTAGGTTGTTACTATGGCTGGTGCGGCACTCTAGAGCTCAAATTTTAGAAGAATTTTTTATCAACACCTTGGCGAATTGAGTTGAGCGGTGTGCCAGAGAGGTTCCGGACATGGGAAAATTTTCTAACACTCTAGTGCATTGCCAGAAGCGGCGTGCAAGGTTTCAGATTTCCAAAATTTTGACTAACACCTTGGAGAGATGGCTGATGCAGCACACCAGAGACCAAACTTCGGAGGAAATTCAAGCCAAGTTTGGCGAGATGAGTGGTGCAGCGCACCATGGTCTACCCGGGATAGATTTCTCTAAGTCCAAAAGTTGAATCACACAAGGGGAAAAGAGTCATTTGTTACCTTGCTTATAAATAAATCATCTAAGGCATTATGTTAGGCATCTTTCATCCGATAGATCGATTGTATGCAGTCTTCTGGGTAGAGACAAGAAGTTCATTTTGTTCTACGATTTTCTCCTTTATTTCTATCTTTATTTATTCGAATGATGAATACTTTAGTTTTGCACTTGATCATGAGTGGCTAAATTACTGTTCTGGAGTTTTGTCCATGACTGATGGTTGTAGTTTCACTATTCGTTTATGCTAGACTTTCAATTATTTTTTTAAGATTATTTATTCTTACTTGTTTTCATGCTTATTTTTTTAGAATGATCACCTTTCGAATATTATTTATTGGTTCCTGGTTGAAATTGGGAGAGAGAACTAATAGGGTTAAAAGGAAGCATAGAATAGGTTTCAATTATCCTGTTCAAATAGATCAAGAGTTGATTTCATTGTTGTGGATAAGGATATACCTTGCAACCCTATTCAGTTGAGCCAAGTAGATTCAATCTTGTCTCATATTTCACCTACAACCATAGGGATATAGGTGTTAGGGTTAATGAGATAGTTTTTGTCTATTGGGGGGTTGAGATGTAAGTTCATAACTTGCAACTAGCAATCATAGACGAACATTGTCTAGTGTATTAGAATCCTAAAACTCAACCAGAAAGCATGTAATACCCCGAAATCCCTAAGATCATACCAGGGAGTTGAAACACAGAAAATAAGATTTTTTACACTAGGTCACAGAATGAGTCATCTGTGACTCGTCAGTATGACCACGAGTCGTTAAGTGACTCGTGGAGAGGAGCCAAACTTAAGTTGAAATTTTTGTTTTTAGGTCACCACGGACATGACCATGAGTCGTGGTCAGCCCCATGACTCGTTGAGTTGGTCATGGTCAGGGATGAGGTAAAGGTAGGAGAAATTAGGCAGTGCACCTAACAGGTGGGTCACCACGACTCATTGGGTACAACGCGAGTCGTGGTGTGCCTCGTGGTGAGCCCCAGGTAAGATTTAGCAGTGAAGATGACGGATGGCAGGCAATGAATCGTGGCCGAGGACGACGACTCGTCTAGTCCCTCATTGGGACTAGCTGTCTATTTTTTCCTGCGAGTTTAATAAGGGCTTTTTCGTAATTCCTATGATCCTAAGGCCTAAACTATGTTGTTCTAAGGTCAAAATTAAGTGTTTTAAGAAGGTTTAATTTATTCTAAGCTATTCCTAATTCATGCATGCAAGTTTGGAGGTTCTGGAGAGGTTTTCAAGTCTAGTTCAACAAGTTCTTCATCAATTATTCATTGGGCAATAAAGGGAGTTGTAGAATCAATCCTTTTTAGGTATGTAGGGTTATAAATGGGTGAAATTGTTCACACTCATGCCCAACTCCTCTCTAATTCATGAAATTCTATTGATAATTCTATGGGGTTTTATCCCAATTATTATGAAATCCTTATGATCTATCTATTGGTTAAACCCCTTCATATATAAATTCATATTTTATGAATCATGGGAAGATTTTATGAATATTTTGAATTATAAACTTATGGATTTAAATTTATACAAACTATGCCCAATTTTTCATGTTTCATGAAAGTTCAAGTTATGATTCTTTTTTAATTTTGATGTTCATTAGCCCATTATGATTTATGACTTATGATTTGATTTCTCTCAGATGCTCATCATGAATTTATGAATATGCAGTATAAATAAATTTCAAGTATGCATAAACTTCATGATTTATGTATTTATGATTTTGGCCGACTCACAGGCCTTATTTCATGGCTAGTTCACATATTTCAAGCGTGCTTATGATTATCATGATTTTAAACTAGCCCATGAATCTCATGTATATTATCCTATGAGCACTATATATGTTTTTGGTGTAGTATTTAACACTGAGTAGACCTAGGGTCCAAGCATACCCCGAGTCTCAGAACTACGCGCCAATGTAGCCACGATGGGACCTCCATGATACTGTCCCCTTAGCCAAAATGGGCATTTTTTTGTGATATCACACCTGTTTCATGGTTCTACCCTTGGCAGGGTACGAACACCCTCCCGACTAGGGGTTTACAGGTCGGGCTCCATGTGTTCTCATAAGGGGTAGGTCGATTATAAAAATATCCACCGTTCCTCATGATTTATGTATGGTTATGATTATACACTTTGGCTCAAGTCATGTTTAATAAATCTTTTCTGTCATGATTATGATTATGAATGATTAACAAATCTTTTGAAAACCTTGAGCCTTATGTTTACATTATGATATTTACGTTATGATCATGTTGTCCTACTCTCATGAACTCTTATGTATTTTAACTATCTGTTTTACATACCTCACATACTCGGTACATTCCACGTACTGACCGCATACTCTATGATATATCGTCTTAGGATACAGGTTCGAGGGATCTTTCTCAGCAGCATCCTAAGCCCCTACTTTCCCACTCAGACCTTTCTAGCTAGCATTGATGAGTCCTCATCCTCCAAGGGCATTCAGTATTCGTAGTTGTTATGTCTCCCTTCAATTTCAGAATCTTCGGGTTAGTTGGGGTATTGATCCATCAACCCATCAGATATGTTAGAGGCTTTCAAACTTTGTGTAGTAATCAGTTTCTCGTGTATGATGTAGATTATAATTTCTGATGTAATGTTATGTTTAGACTTCCGCTATGTTTATTATGTTTAATCTTCCTCTTTTATTGATTGAGTTAGATGTATGTTCATTCCATGGGTTGACTTGGAGTCTCTCTGGGCTTCTTGTCTCGTATCTCGATCTGGGCCTATGTTCGGGTCGTGCCAAACTTAGTATCAGAGCCATAGGTTTTGAAGTGTCCTAGGGAGTCTGCAAGCCGCATTAAGTGGAGTCTTCTTCATGGGTGTGAAGTGTGCCACACTTATGACGAAGAGGCTATGAGACGTTTAGAAAATATTCCCTTCTTTCATGACTCTATCTCGTGCTATGAGTTTGACTCTCTCCACTCCTTTAACTCGTTCTATATGCGTGTGCAAAAACATGTCTTCTTAGAACAATAACGGGAGTAAGTCGGCCCACCAACTCCAATGGATCCCATGCAAGTTAAGAAAGCAGAACTCGGGGCCGCCCTTAGAGTGTTTATATGAGCTATGATCACCCAGCCTAACCAGCAAACTATCACATCAGTGAACCCTACCGCAGAGGCGGCAGCTACTAGGTTTTAAGAACTCATGAAGAGTAGTCTGTCTAAGTTTTGGTGATTCAAATATGGGTGGAGAACATAAGGGGGAACAAATGGAGAACAATAGGCCTAGGACCGAAGACTTGGAGAGTTCCCAGCAAGGGTCGAGTAGTGGGAGTTGCTCCCAACCCCTTTAGAGGTCTCTAGCTCAAGTTCGGGGATACAAGCCTCGGGTGAGGGATATTACTTACCCAGTTTGCGAGCGCTAGGGGAAGAACCACCTAGGAAAGTGCTTGGCAGGTTCAGATGTTTGCTTCTGTTTTGGCCAGCCCGTTCATAAACACAGAGATTGACCTTTAGCCAAGCGAGACGGCCAGAGAGGTCGTTCCCCGGCCACCCCTTCAGTAGCCCCGTCCAGTTAGCCAGCATTCCAAAGGTGTGGTGGAAACCACCCAGGAAGGTTTTTGGTTGGCAAGGATGCTTGTTTCGAGTGCAGTAAGCCCGAACACAGACTCGAGGATTGCCCTTCTGTTACACTGGGTGACGGTGGAGCCCATGCCCCAGCTATCAGGTCTGTAGCCCACCCACTCAGCAGCAAAGGTTACCAAAAGCAGGTGGCAGTCAACCTCAGATGTAGTCCCAGGTATGTTATAAGTCTTCCTATCAAACCTTGCATGATTACTAGTTCCGAGAACTACTATACAAGGTACAAGATTCCTTTGTGCATTTTAATATGAGATTTATTTTGTGGAATATAGGGAATTATTATAAGTATGAAATCTTTAGCGATAGCTTTGGAGGTGAATGGGAAGTCCGGAGCTAGTGATATTAGTGTAACCTTAATAAAGGATCCTAGAGCCTTAGAATGATGGACGTAAACTAAGGGGGGAGATGGTAAGTGAAGGGCCAAGTCAAGTCTTAAGTTTTCTAGTAAGGAAATTCTAGAAATAGTAATTAAGGGTAGTCAATCCACCCTCATTTAGGTGTCTCCCTTATGTTCGCTCATTGCTACGCTCAACTCATGCCTATGTTCAGAGCCCTAAGATGATAGGTAACCTCGTCAGTCAGCGATTCCAATATTACCCATTCAGATTTATATCATGACCCTTGTTACGTATGTGAACTCATATCTCTTAGCACGCTCAGCTCTATGAACTCAGTCCCTATGATTTGCCCTATCGGCTCATAAGATCGTGCTATATTAGGTATATGCCCAACTTTGATTTCTTAAACAATTCGTGCTCATGATACCCTTACTCTAAGCCCTATGAATGTTCCCCCATGATGGAAATAGTGGTTAAAATGGATACGTTCAGGGTAACTCCCTATCCCTGTCGTTGTTGCCTAGTATGTAGAAGTCTAGGAAGTGCAATTATTAGCCGAGCCGGGAAGTGCAACAACCTGCATGGTCATTTTTAATTATTGATCCATTTCCCTAGGTTGAACCTTTCCATATCTTCATTTCTTTATACAAGACTTGCGGATGTGGATGACACTATTTTCGAGATGATCTAATAAAGATCGGGTGAGAATTTTCGATTTTGGAGGGTTTGAGGTTTGAGAGGTTTGACTCGAGTCAACGTTCCAAGTTGAAGAGCTAGGATTTTGATTTTTAAGGCTCTGTTGGTTCTGGATGGTTATTTATTACTTAGTTTGGAAGTTTGCAGCTATACTGAGGTGATTCGGGAGTGATTAGAACCTTTGGTGGAATTTATGAGTTTTAGGGAGGCTAAGTTTTACCACGGTCAACTTTCGATCAACACGACCTTATATTGGTAATCTGATGATTCCAACCGGTCCGTAATGGGTTGTATGATTGAATTGAATATTTGGGTTGTGACTAGGGGATTCCAGATGAGTTTCGGGTGGATTTGAACATTCTGTGTATTTGCATGATCTTAAGCATAAAAGGTGAAAACTCAAAGGTTTGGTACTTCAAAATTCTTAGCATGAATTGTAGGAGTTCGTCTTAATTACTCGACATATGATGGTGTCGCTATTCAGAATGGATCAGAATAATCCTTGGTGACTAATGTAAAAGCTAGACAGGACGAGGACCTTATATTGGTAAAGATAAATGAAGTTTTTTAGATAAGAAGGTAGAGGTCGTCTCCAAAGGGGGAGATGGTGTGCTTCAATATCAGGGTAGTTGGTATGTTCCGGGTGTCGATGATTCGAGATATAAGATGATGCACGAGGCTCATGGTTCCAGATATTATATACATCAGGTGCCACCAAGATGTACTGTGACCTAGGGAAAGCCTATAGGTGGAATGGCATGAAGAAGGACATAATTCGTGGCTAAGTGTCTGAATTGTCAACGGGTGAAGGTTGAGCATCAAAGACCTCGAGGTGTGTTTCAAGACATTAGTATCCCTACTTCGAAGTGGGAGGAGATCAATATGAATTTCATCACAGGGTTGCCTCGCACTCGTCGACAGTATGACTCCATTTGGGTGGTGGTGGACAGGTTGACCAAAGCCGCTCATTTTCTACCGGTCAAAACTATTGATTCAGTGGAGGATTATGCCAAACTATACATTTGAGGGCTAGTTCGTTTGCATGGATGCCCTTTTCCATCATATCAAACAAAGGTACTCAGTTTTGCATATCATTTTAAAAGATACTTGGTACTCAGGTTAAGCTCAGTACAACGTTTAATCCGCAAACCGATGGTCAGGTGGATCGGACTATTCAGACTCTCGAGGACATGTTGAGAGAATGCATAATTGACTTCAATGGTAGTTGGGATGATCATTTTCCTCTCATTGAGTTTGCATACAAAAATGGCTATCAGATGTCTCTGTTTGAGGCTTTCTATAGGAAAAGATGTAGATTTCCTATTGGTTGGTTTTAAGTCAGTGAAGTTGTGGTGATAGGACCAGATTTAGTCCATAAGGCTATGGAGAAAGTTCATCTCATGTGGGACAGGTTGAAAATAGCTCGGAGTCACCAAAAGTCCTATACGGATGTGAGAAGGAGAGAACTCGAGTTCAAAGTTGATGATTGGGTGTTTCTGAAGGTATTTCCCATGAAGGGAGTTATGAGATTCGTAAAGAACGAAACATTCAGTCCCCATTATTTGGGCTCATACTAGATTGTGAGACGTGTTCGCAAGGTGGCCTATGAGTTGGAGTTACCCTAAGAAATAGCTTCCATTCATCTTGTTTTCCATGTATCGCTCTTAAAGAAGTGTTTGGGTGATCCAGCTTTAGTTGTTCTGGTGGACAGTGTCGGTGCGAAAGACAGCCTTAGTTATAAAGAGGTTCCGATAGAGATATTGGATCGGCAGGGTCGTAAAATAAGGAACAAAAAAGTAACATCAGTTAAAGTTTTATGGAGGAATCAACATGTTGAGGGAGCGATGTGGGAAGACGAAGTAGATATAATGGCTAGATACCCACACCTTTTCTCTTTCGGCTCAGTTTCAGCTTAAGGTATCAGTTTCCTCCTTAATACTATATTCAGTTTCATGTTTTGATCAAGTACCTCAGTTTCTTTCATGTAAAGGAATATATATGTGGTTCCGGAATTCAGTTCAGTTATGTAGTTTAGTGCGGAGGTAGTCATTCCGTCAATTTTCAGCTTAAATGATCAGTATTTTAATATGAGGATTGCATTTCTCTGCTTTTCTGTATGTTTTCCATCATTCAAGGATGAATGTACCCAAGGGGGAGATATTGTAATACCCCAAAAGCCCTAAGATCATACCCGGGAGTTGAAATGGAGAAAAAAGAATTTTCTGCACCAGGTCACAGAACGAGTCGTCCTGTGACCCGTCAAGATGACCACGAGTCATTAAGTGACTCGTGGAGAGGAGTTGGACTTAGTTTGAAATTTCTGGTTTTTGGGTCACCACGGACATGACCACGACTCGTTGAGTCGGTCTTGCTCAGGGATGAGGTGAAGGTAGGAGAAATTGGGTAGTTCACCTGACGGGTGGGTCACCATGACTCGTTGGGTACACCACGAGTCGTGGTGTGCCCCGTGGTGAGCCCCAGGTGAGATTTGGAAATGAATACGATGGATGGCAGGCCACGACTCGTGGCTAGGGACGACGACACGTCCAATCCCTCGTTGGGACTGGCAGTCTATTTTTCCCTGCGAGATTAATAAGGGTTTTCCGTAATTCCTATTATCATAAGCCCTAAACTACGTCGTTTTAAGGTAAAAATGAATTGTTTTAAGAAGGTTTAAGTTATTCTAAGCTATTCCTAATTAATGCATGCAAGTTTGGACGCTTTGGAGAGGTGATCAAGTCTAGTTCTCCAAGTTCTTCATCATTCTTCACTAGGAAATCAAGGAAGTTGTAGAATCAGTCTTTCTAAGGTATGTAGGGTTATGAATGGGTGAAATTGTTCACACCCATGCCCAACTCCTCTCTAATTTATGAAATTCTATTGATAACTCTATGGGGTTTTATCCTAATTATTATAATATCATGCCCCGAGCCTACACCCTAGGCTTAACACGGTACATGAAGTCACAAGTGACCCCAAGATAATCCCTGGTCTATCCTAAACTAGTATTGTAAGCAAGACAAGCATAGCGGAAGCTTTGAAATAACAACATATGAGCATTTAAGTAAATAAAACTAGAAGAAAACATAAAAATTTTAACATCTGAAGTATGAAATTAACTTTCTGTCTGAAACCTTCTAACAGATGAGTTATTGGGACAAGCCCCCATCTACTCTAAGTCTAACTAAAATTAATAAATCAACTAAAAGAAAGTAAAACAAGGCCCTCGAATGATGAGGACTCACACTTCGGTTACAGCGGAGGAGGATCTTAATTGCAACAGCTAAAGATGCTGAGTCTGGGAACCTGCAGTTGTATCATGAAACAATACAACATAAAAGAATGCGTCATTACTTTGAATGTACTAAGTAAGTGGGAGAAACATAACATAATATAAAGTTTGAACTGAAATGACACGCAATGACCAACAGGTAAGCTGAACTGAAATACTAATGTAAACTGAAATGGTCAAGATGACACTGCCTGATGGTCAAAGACATACCCTAAGTCTAAGAGTTCTAAGTCTGAAATACTACACTGAACTGAGCTACTTATTTTGAAACTGGACTGGACTGACTAGTGGGAGATTCTCTAACTGACATATAACCATGTAAGATATACATGGAGTCCAATGTATACACCCCACCGGTAGGACCCAATATACCTTTACAAGGTATAAAGGCATGAACTGGGTGATCACAAAAGTCTGGGGCCAATCAGGCCAAGTAATACTGTAACCTACATTGGCAACGTAGTTCTGGGAACCCAGGTGCGTTGGAACCGTGGCCCACTCGCTGCTAAGTCCTACTTCCACTGAAAAACCTAAACCCAACTACTAGGTTGATAGCTCGAAACTGGGGTCCAAGACTAGTCAGGGACATATAACTAAAAGTACCCTGAGATTCATATTGGACCAGATTCTGAAACTGGGTTCTGGACTGGTTAGAGCTGCTTATCTAGAAGCGTCGTAACCGTCTAAGAACAAGCTGTAAACTGAACTGGAGTCCTGGGGATAGTCAGAGCTATATAATGTCATGACCGCCTAATGGACCAATAAACTAGATTCTGAGTCTGATTCTAATAACTGAGAGGCAGCACTAACACCTCGGGAAAAGACTGAAGTCAAACTGATCAGTTGACAAGTTCTGAATAGTTCTGAAGAGGTTCTACATTCTAACTGAATTGATTACTAAGAAGCTGATAGACAGCTCAACTTATTCCAACAACACGGGAATTCCATAGTATGGAAAAATCTTAGGAAATAAATAAATCTCATCCGACTAGGCTAAAATCATCTTATCAATGGAATATTTGCTCATTATATATATAATAAGAACTACAGTGAAATTTAGTCCAAAACATTCTTCATTCACTAGATGGAATTTAATAAGCAAAAATCATTAATCAAAAGTTAAGGCTTAAACTCACTTTGGCAAGAATGTCAACAATTCAGGTAAGAATCGATGGACATCATATCAATAAATAAGATGGGATATCATTCTATATGGAATTAACGATTAATAACATGTAATTTCTACGTATTAGAAAACTCAAGGGTAAAACTGATAGAGAAACTGTGGGAGGGTTTTGGGGGACACAAGGGAAGAATAATTTCCCTTGTTAAATCCCACATTCCTGAGTTGAAGTTTCTGGAAGGAGAAACTTGGACTACTGCAATGGAGGAAACCCCTAAGCCTGCTTGAGAATTTCTTGAGAGAACTTTCGATGTTTTTTTGAGAATAAACGTGGGAATAAGGGAAAGAATCGTCCAAATCCTCTAATAAGTCTGAATTTACGTCCAAAATGACATAATTTAAAGATTAGGAGAGTAGGAAATTACTAAATGGCCCTTAGGAAAATCACTGGAAAAACTAACAGGTGACCCTAACTGGTGACCTAACGAGTCATGGTGACTGACCACGACTTGTGGTCAGACCCGTGGAGTACACTATCGGCATCCTATGTAGGTCACCACGAGGGACCTAACGAGTCGTGGTCACTAACCATGACCCATGGTCACCAGTCGTGGACCACACTGCCTCACTTTGAAGTTTCTATACTAGGCTTGTCCATGAGTCACACAATGAGTCATTACCTGTAATGAAGACTCGTGGTGACACTCGTTAGGTGCACTGCCTAACAACTAACTGGGCTGGTAACGGGGGACATAACAAGTCATTATAGGTGACCATAACTCGTGGTCACCATCTGTCAAGTACACTACTTCTCATCTACCAATTCTTACTCCTCCTTCTCACGACTGACCTAACGATTCGTTAGCTCCCAAAACGACCCGATAAGTGAGTCGTTCTGTGACAACTTCTACAGATTTCCAAATTTTCTGATTTAAGTCCCGAATTTAGTCTTTGAGTTTTCGGGGCATTACAATATCTTCCCCTTGGAAACATTCATCCTTTAATTTTAGAAACACACAGGAAAGCAGAGAATAACAACTAAAAATTCTATATACTATTCATTTAACTCTAAAATTGTCGGAACGATTACCTCCGTTTCAAAAAACATAACTGAACTGCATTTACCTTTCATACATATATTCAAAAACATAAAAGAGACTTGAACTCCTAAACTGAACCATGAAAGCTAAATTCAGTTCTAGGGTCAAAACTAATATCTCAAGTTGTGATAGAGCCAGTAGAGAACAAATGAGGGTATTTGGCCATCATATCTGCTTCGGCCTCCCACGTAGCTCTTTCAACCTGCTGATTTCTCCATAAAACCTTGACTGAAGCTATTTCCTTATTCCTTAGCTTAGAAACCTGATGGTCAAGCATCTGGACTGGTACTTCCTCATGTAAGAGACTATCTTTTATTCCTACACTATCCAATGGCACAACTGATGTTGGATCTCCGATGCACTTCTTCAAAAGTGACACATGGAAAACTGGGTGTACAACTGCTAGTTCTGAAGGTAATTCTAGCTCATAGGCTACATTGCTGATACGCCTCAAAATTCTATACGCTTCCACGTACCTCGGACTAAGCTTTCCCTTCTTTCCAAACCTCATCACCCCTTTCATGGGAGAAATTTTTAGGTAAACCCAGTCATCAACTGCAAACTCCAACTCTCTTCTTCGCACATCGGCATAAGATTTCTGACGGCTCTGAGCTGTTCTCAACCTTTCTCAGATGAGCTGAACTTTCTACATTGCCTCGTGAACTGAGTATGGCCCTATCAAGGTAGTTTCACCAACCTCGAACCACCTTATAGGAGATATGCACCTTCTCCCATATAATGCTTCATATGGGGTCATCTGAATGCTCGAGTGGTAGCTGTTGGTGTATTGAAACTTGATAAGAGGAAAATGCTCATCCCAATTACCCTTAAAATCAATCGCACACGCTCTAAGAATATCTTCTAGGGTATGAATATTCTTCTCAACTTCCCCATCGGTCTACGGGTGAAAAGTTGTCTTAAGCTTGACCTGAGTGCCTAGTCTCTTTTGAAAGGATTTTCAGAAGTGTGAGGTGAACTGAGTTCCTCTGTTTGAAATTATAGATAAAGGCACCCCATGGAGTCTGACTAGCTCTCGGATGTAAAGTCTAGCATAGTCTTCAGCTGAGTTTGTGGTTTTAATTGGGAGGAAGTGTGCTGACTTAGTCATCCGGTCTACTACTACCCAAATTGAGTCATATTACCAACGAGTATGGGGTAGACACGTAATGAAGTCCATATTTACTTCTTCGCACTTCCATGTGGGTATGCTGATATCTTGAGTCATGCCTCCTAGTCATTGATGCTCCACCTTGACTTGCTGGCAGTTTGGGCACTTGGCTATGAATTCAGCAATGTCTCTCTTCATGCTATTCCACCAGTAAATATCCCGCAGATCGCGGTACATTTTAGTAGCACCAAGGTGAATGGAGTATCTCGAGCTGTATGCCTCAGCTAGTATCTACTGTCTCAACTCACCAACATTCGGTACACACAACCTTCCCTAGTAACGGAGCACACCATCTCCCCATTTAGAGAATGCCTCAACATCCTTCCTGAGAACCACTTCTTTAAGTTTAAGTAGGACTGGATCTTTGTCCTGTCTGGACTTAACTTCAACTACCAAGGATGAATCTGACCCACTTTTCATTACCACACCACCTTCGGCTGAATCCACCAATTGCACCTCTAACCGGGCTAGTCTGTGAACATCTTTCGCTAACTCCTTCTTACCTTCCTCAATGTGAGCCACACTCCCCATAGACCGCCTGCTTAGGGAATCAGCCACCACATTGACTTTACCTGGATGATATAGCACACTCATGTCATAGTCCTTTAGCAACTCCAACCACCTTCTCTGACACAGATTTAGATCCTTCTGACTCAGCACATACTAAAGACTCTTAGATCTGTAAGCACATCCACGTTAGCTCCATATAGGTAATGCCTCCATATCTTTAGTGCAAACACCACTGCTTCTAGTTCCAAGTCATGAGTTGGATAGTTCTTCTCATGAACTTTGAGCTGTCTGGAGGCATAGGCTATCACTTTGCCCCATTGCATCATAATGCATCCGAGTCCAACTCTGGAATCATCACAATAACCAACCAATCCATCTGTTCCTTCTGGAAAGGTCAGAATTGGAGCAGTAGTGAGTCGAGTCTTCAACTCCTGAAAACTCTTCTCACACTCATCCGACCACTAAAATTTGACCTTCTTCTGAGTTAACTTAGTCAAAGGATATTCTAGAGAGGATAATCCTTCCATAAACCATCGGTAATAACCAGCTAAGCCTAGGAAACTACTAATTTCAGAGGAGAGGTCGGTATGGGCCAATCTTTCATTGTTGTTATCTTGTGAGGATCTACTTGTATTCCTTCACCTGAGACCACATGAACTAAGAAAGTCACGGACTTTAACCAGAATTTGAACTTGCTGAACTTGACGAACAACTAGCAGTCCCTGAGTGTTTTTAATGCTAATCTTAGGTGATTGGCATGCTCTTCCTCATTTCTAAAGTATACTAAAATGTCGTCGATAAATACAATGATGAACATATCCAAATACTGCTTGAAGACCCTATTCATCAGATCCATGAAGGCTTCTGGGGCGTTTGTTAGCCCGAAGGACATCACCATAAACTCGTAGTGACCATACTAATTTTTGAATGTCGTTTTCGGTATGTCACACTCTCTAACCCTTAGTTGATGGTACCCTGACCTGAGATTGAATTTTCAGAAACAACTGGCTCCTTTAAGTTGGTCAAACAGGTCGTCAATTTTTGGTAGGGGATACCTGTTCCTGACTGTGACCTTGTTCAGCTGACGGTAATCTATGCACATTCTAAGGGTACCGTTTTTCTTACGCACAAATAGTACTGGAGCACCCCAGGGAGATATGTTGGGTCTGATAAAACCCTTATCAAGAAGATCTTTCCAGAAGTTCTTAACTAGCTGAGCGAACTATAATGAAGTCGTTCATAAGGGAGGGGCTGCCGAACTATAATGAAGTCGTTCATAATTAGAATGTGAAGGTCTTCTCCCAAGGGGGAGATGGTGTGCGATGATATTAGGGTCGTATATGTGTATCGGGAGTTAATGACTTGAGAGAGCGGATGTATCATGAGGCTCATGCTTTCAGAGATTCTATTCATCCAGGCGCCACCAAGATGTACCGTGACCTATGGGAAGTCTATTGGTGGAATGGCATGATGAAGGACATAGCAGAGTTTGTAGCTAAGTGTCTGAATTTTAAACAAGTTAAAGTTGAGCATCAAAGGCTGGAGGTGTGCTCCAAGATATTAGTATCCCTACTTGGAAGTGGAAGGAAATCAATATGCACTTCATTACAGGGTTGTCTCATACTCATTGATAGAATAACTCTCTTTTGGTTGTTGTAGACAGGTTGTCTAAAACAATTCATTCCTATCGGTCAAAACTATCGATTCAGTGGAGTATTATGTCAATTTTTACATTCGGGAGTTAGTTTGGTTGCATGGAGTACCCTTGTCCATCATATCAGATAGAGATATTCAGTTTACCTCCCACTTTTGAAGATCTTTCCAGAAGGGACTTGTACTCATGTCAAGCTTAGCACAACATTTCACCCGCAGATAGATGGTCAGGCGTTGCAGATAATTCAGACTCTTGAGGATATGCTGAGAACATGTGTGATTGATTTTAAAGGTGGTTGGGATGACAAGTCACCTCTCATTGAGTTTGCATATAACAATAGCTTCCATTCTAGCATTCAGATGGCTCCACTTGAGGCTCTTTATGGGCGGAGGTGTAGATCACCTATTGGTTGGTTTAAGTCGGTGAAGCTATGTTGATAGGTCCAAATTCGATTCATGAGGCTATGGAGAAAGTTCATCTTATAAGGGAAAGGTTGAAAACAACCTATAGTCATTAAAAGTGTTATGCGGATGTGAGGAGGAGATAACTTAAGTTTGAAATTGATGATTGGGTGTTTTTGAAGGTATCTCCCATGAAGGGAGTGATGAGATTCGGAAAGAAAGGGAAACTTAGTCCCCATTATGTTGGCCCGTACTAGATTGTGAGACATGTTGGCAAGGTGTCCTATGAGTTGGAGTTGCCCTCAGAATTAGCATTAGTTCATCTAGTTTTCCATGTATCTCTCCTAAAGAAGCGCTTGAGTGATCCGGCTTTGGTTGTTCCGGTGGAGAGTGTAGTTGTGAAGGATAGCCTTAGCTATGAGGAGGTTTCGATGGATATACTTGATCGTCAGGTTCGAAAGCTAAGAAACAAAAAGTAGCTTCAGTGAAGGTGTTGGAGGAACCAACATATTGAGGGAGCTACATGGGAAGCCAAAGCAGATATGGTGGCTAAATACCTGTGTCTATTCCGTTCTAGCTCATTTCTAGCTTCAGGTATCAGTTTCCTCCCTAGTACTATATTCAGTTTCACGTTTAGTTCATGTGCCCCAGTTTCTTTCATGTCAATGTATGTATGTATGATTCGTGAATTCAGTTCAATCATGTGGTTCAATCTCAAGTCAGTCACTCGGTCAGTTATCAACTTTAAATGTTCTGTATTTGATATGGCAGTTTCATTTCTCATCTTTCCAGTAGGTTTACCCACATTCGAGGATGAATGTTACCAGGGGGAGATATTGTAATACTCCTAAAGCCCTAAGATCAAACCCAAGGGTTGAAATGGAGAAAATAGGATTTTCTGCACCAGGTCATAGGACAAGTCATCTAGTGACTCGTGCAGTACCCCACGAGTCGTTAAGTGACTCGTGAGGTAGGAAGGAGTTTTCTAAGATTTTGGTTTCTGGGGCTGACCACAAGACAAGCCAGAACTCATGGTTAGAGCAACGAATCATTGGTTCACTCGTTATCAGAAGTCGGCATGAAGGTGAAAATTTTGGGCAATGCTCATCACGACTAGGTCACTACGAGTCAATGGGTACACCACGAGTCATGGTGTCCCTCGTGGTGACCCTAAAAGGTATGAATTCAAGTGTTGGCAATGATAGGCAGTCTACGAGTCGTCCCCTCAGGCCACGAATCGTCCAGTCCCTCTTTAGGACTGGCAGTGTGTATTTTCCTGCAAATTTATTAAGGGATTTTCCATAATTCTTAAGTTTCTAAGGCATAAACAACGACGTTTTAAGCTCAGATAAGTCTATTTTAAGAGGGTATATCTCATTCTAAGCCTATTCCCCTCCATGCATGCCAGTCTAGAAGTTCCTAAGGGTGATCAAGCTTAGCATTCATCAAGTTCTTCCCCAAATTCATTTGGGTTTTCAAGATGGTTATGAGATCAGAATTTACTAGCTATGTAGGGTTATGAATGGGTGTATTCATCAACTCTCATGCCCAAATCCCTCTAGGTTTCATGAAATCTCTAAGTTGATGAATCTATGGGGTTTAACCCAAGTTGTGAATTCTCTAAGTACCTATCATGGGTGTACTCTATATATGTTTCTAATGTTGAATTATGATTCATGGTCATATTTTACAATGTTTTCAATTACAAATTATGTTTTCAAGTTTTTCAAATTATGATGCCCATCCATGGAAGTTCATGGAAAATCGAGATTATGAAATATGTATCCAAGCATGATAAGATGTATATGATAAAAGTATGATTTTGAATTACCCACGTTTATATCCATGTTTTTGAATGATCAAGTCTATTTCAAGCATGTTTAAGTATTGGGAAAGCCTACATGATCAAGTATGTTTAATGATTTATCTAGATTTCATGCTATTAGCTTACCACATGGATTTTGGAGTCTAGACTCCCACTCTTTTCATCTTGTGGTATGGTTTGAGCCCAAGGATCCTCATGTTATGATTCAACTTCGTCAATAGACGATGGTTCAGCTTTGTTGAAAAATAGTGGAGAGCATATACATGATTTTGGGAGTAGTGTCTAGCACTGAGTAGGATAAGGGTCAGTCAACCCAGTTCCTTATAACTGCGTACCAACATAGGTCTGTTCATATTATTTGGGACATCCCTTATGTGTTTCCCCTGCCCCCAAGGGGCCTTCAGCTTGATATTGATATCATGATAGCATCCTTAGCCCTGGCAAGGCTTTGGACGGCTCTGCCCAAGCTCTATCATGGTAATGTCGGTTATATTACGAGTCTCCCATTTTTCCTCATGATTTCAGTTATGCGTGTTCATGAATCATGATATTAAGTTTTCAGTAGGTTTGACCCAATGTTCGGTTTTACTTATTAATTTCAGTTTCAGCTTTGGGTCATTCGATTCAGTTATGAGATTCAGATATGTTTAAGACATGTTTTCAGATAATAGCATGAAAGCCCTTCTCTGAGACTTTTATGATGAAATGTCTTATGATATGCACGATCTTTGATTTTACTTGCTTAGCAGTTTTACTTAACTTGTATTCTCGGTACATTCCATGTACTGACTTCATACACTATATTGTATTGTTTCCTGATACAGGCTCAGACATTCATGCTCAATCCTGCCGCTAGCCAAATCTTAAGTGTTAGCATCTCCCAGTCAGAGTTAGTGAGCCCTCATCTTTCGAGGGCCCTTCTAATAAGTTATATTTAGTATTTTCAGTTTCAAACTTTAGTGAGTTAGTTGAGGTCTTATCCTATCAGCTCGTCAATAGTAGAGGCTTATTAGACATAGTATGTTTTCAATTTTAGATCATATGTATATATTTAGATAGTTGATGTTATTAGATTTTCAAACTTCCGTTGTGTTATATATGTTAGACTTACGCTTGATTAGGTTGAGTTTAGATGTCATGTTCATGCCATGGGTCGACTTGGAGCCTCTCGAGGTTCTTTGTCCCATGTACAGATCCACTCCTATGCTAAGGTCGTGACACCGGATCAAAGGTCTATCTTTGAAAAGTAGTTAGCACCTTAAATCTTGTCAAACAGTTCATCAATCCTGGGGAGGGGATACTTATTGTTGATTGTGAGCTTGTGCAACTGCTGATAATCAATGCACATCCTAAAGGAACCATCCTTCTATTGTACAAAGAGAATTGGAGCACCCTATGGGGATTTTCTTGGTCTGATATAACCCTTATCTAGGAGATCCTTCAACTTCTATTTCAAATCCTTTAGCTCCTGGAGCCGTTTCGTAAGGAGGAATGGATATGGGTTGCGTATCAGAAAGAAGGTCAATAAACAAAGTCAATCTCCCGCTTGAGAGAGACTCCTGGTAGATCATCTGAGAACACCTCCTGATACTCACATAATATAGGAATTAATTGAAGAGTTGGGGTCTCGAACATAGAATCCTTGACCCGACTAGATGATACACACAACCCTTAGAGATTATCTTCCTAGCCTTGAGGTAGGAAACAAAGCAACCTACAGGCATAACTGAACTACCCTTCCACTCTAGGACTGGCTCACTCGAAAATCAAAACTCTACCATATGAGTTTTACAATTGACTCAGGCATAAAAAGCACGTAAGCAATCCATAGCGAACATAACATTGAAATCGGTAATATCTATCTCCACTAAATCGGCTGAGGTGACTTTCTGAAGAATCATGATAGGCAATTTTTGTACACCCATCGAGCTAAGGCTAACTCAACGACAGGATTAGAGACTAAGAAAGGTTCTTATTAGATTTCGAGACTGATTCTGAAACTAACAGTAACATAAGGAGTCACGAAAGATAAGGTATCCCTGGATCTAACAATGCATAGACGTCAAGATGGAATAATCGCAACATACCAGTGACCACATCGGGAGAGACCTCCTGCTCCTGATGAGATGATAGTGCATAGAACCTGTTCTGGCACTAACTACCACCTATACTAGAAGAGGTGCCCTACTGAAATAGGCGAGCTACTGGAGCTACTGAAGTGGCAGTTGGGGCATGACATATACTATCACGCAGTCTAGTTGAAGGATAATCTCTAAGAATATGTCCGAGATTCCCACACCTGAAACAACCATTAGTACCAACCGAGCACTCACCAGGGTGCTTCCTTCCACTCTTTCTACAAGCTAGAAAAGTGTGCTCCCCTAAGATGCTCCTCTGTCCCCTAGATCTGGACACTTTACCTCTCTGATCTCCTCGAGGTCTGGATGGAATGTTGTCTGATGAGGGAGCTACGGATGACGACCTCTGGTGGAACTGAGGTTGATGTCCACCACTATATCTCTACTGAAAGTGCCCATCACTCCCTGTCCTGGCTATCTTGGCCTCTCTATCCTTTTCCTTCATCTACTCAGCATCTATCTATGGGCATATATACTCAGTCGGGAGAAATCTATATCGTTGATCAACATGGAGGTCATGCGCTCCTTCACCAGTGAATCTGCCACTCCATTCATAAACTTGCTCATATGAGCCCTCGGGTCAACAACCATCTCCGGTGCATACTTTGACAATCGGGTAATTCCAAGGCATACTCCTGAATGGTCATGTTATTCTACTTCTGATTGACAAACTCAACTGCCTCTCTCTCTCTCAACTCCTTAGGAAAGAACCTCTACAGAAAAACGATCACAAAGTCATCCTAACTCACGAGAACCGCTCCAACTCACCTGCTGTCCTTCCATTGACGAACCCATATGTGAGAAACTTCTTCATATGATAGGAGGCTGAGTACGCACTCTCCTCTCCAGTCACCCCTATAATTTGGATAATCTTCTCACCTCCTCAATGAACTCATGTGGGTCCTCATCCACCTTTGACCTAAGAAACTAAGGTGGGTTCATCTTGAGGAAGTCTCGCACTCTCGCTGCCACTGCATTCCTATTCTGGGGAACATAGGCAGCTTCCTGCTGGTTAACCTAAATGGTCATGGCCTGTGCTAACATTTGAAATGCTTTCCTAAACTTGGCATGAGTAACCTGCTCGATCAAGGGATCCGTTTGAGCTGATGGGGCTGGCTGATGCCCATATCCATTACCATTGTCGTGGCCATTTCTGTTGCCATTTCTTCTACCATTAACTCGACCTGGAGGAATATTTATTCAAATTCATATAGCATGATTTAAAGGAATAGGGAGGTATTTCATTGCACAACATAGATCATGAAAGAAGGGAAATTTCCCAAAATATCTTGCATCCTCTTCCCCAAAAGTGCGGTGCGCTTCAACCCATGGAAAAGACTCTACATAACGCAGTTTTTGGATAATCTAGGACACACCTAAACCTTTGCTTTGATACAATATTTTCCACGTTCTAAGACGAAACCTCAGAATGAGACACGAGACCTAGAACCACAAATGGCTCCAAGCTAACCCATGATACATACATAACATGAATTAAGGACATAAAAAAGAGATAATTAAAGTACAAACATGATATAAGAGAAACTCTGCATTTCATAAGGACAAAAGCGTAAAGACAACTCATTAACGTTAAACTTGTCTATACATGATAGTTTTAAAATCCTTTACTACATCGATGAGCTGATGGGATAACACCCTGAACTAGCTCACTAGGTCTAAAACTGAAAGTCATGATGAAAACATAAAACTGATAACATCACTGGAGAATAAGGACTCACCCAAGCAGGAAAAAAGACTGGACTGATTGGGAGAGAGCTATCAGTGAGACTGAGCTGGATCACCAAAATATATATTATGAGACGATATAGCATAGAGTATACGGTCAGTACTTTTAATGTACTGAGTATGCAAGGTAAATAAAATATGCTAATAAAATGTTATTCTGAAATTATGAGTATAAGTCAAGAAAGCTTATGAGAGTATGGACAACATCCTAAATTCAATAAATTTTATATATACATATTCATAAGCTATTCATCATAATCATAACATAATGACCCAAAGTTTAGAATTAGAAATCATATAATATGTCATGCTTGAAATCGTAAATGAAAGGTCATAAGCTGATCAACGAATCAAATATGCTACAAAACATAATATCATGAGTCATGAACATGAGTAACTAAAATCAAAAGGAACAATTGGAGACTCATCATAACCGACAACCATCATGTATGAGCACATGATGATCCCACATCTTGCCCGCGAAGAGGAGAGCCATCCTAAGCCTTGCCAAGGAAAAGGACGAATGAGGTGTGATATCAGGGTGTACCCTCAAGCAGGGGAAGCACTATCTTGAGAGGTACCAATAAGAGTACATCCTACGTTGGCGTGTAGTTCAAAGACTGGGGTCCTCGAAATCTATGGAATACTTGGTTCTAGACACTACTCCAAATTATGCATATTGCTCATATAATCATATTCTCAAAACATAGCTTAAATATGAATAACTGGGGAGTCTTGACTCCAAATATCTCTTAAAAATAATGTTGTAAGCCTTGGCTAAAATGATGAAAAACATACTTTACTTCGCATCGGCTTGGCCAAGTCATGAAATCATACATACTTGAAATAGACTTAATAATTCAAAATCATGAAATCATAAGTTAATAATTCATAAACTTTTATGCATACTAGATAACTCATCATTCTAGAAATCATAGAATCATAAGCTTGATCTTCATAAAACATGCATAATGGAGCTTGAAATCGTGAATTTATAATTAAATTGAAGGTAATATCTGCCACAATTAGTTTTAAATCATACATTAAAATATGAGGGGATTAAAATAACATAGATAATTGCATGGATTAGGGTTGAAACCCTAGAATTTCAATACACTTAATTGGAGATTTGAATTCATGAATTAGAGAAGAAGTTGGGCATGGGTATTGTAGGTTGAGTTTCATAGACTGTACAAGTTTTGACTTCAATATATAAAAGCAGTTATAGACCATAGAATCCATCTATGACCCATAAATGAGCTTTGCAAGTCAAAGATCAAAGAAGTTGCAGTTTGAAGTTTCAACAGATGAAGGCCAGATACGGCACAGATTAAATGTACGATCTGCAGATCCATTTACATCTTCCGATAGTGCACAAGATGAATCCACTTGTGGAATAGTCTACGTGGTATAAATCAAAAATATAATCCGTAATTTTTACCTGGAGTAGATCGAGAAGAATTTCAATTCGGGTTTTACGCTAAGTATAGATAGAATTTTTAGGTACTTTTGTAAAGGAGTTGAACATTATCGCTTGGAATCATATTTGACAGATTACCTACTTCCTTGTAAGCTAATTTTGAAGATTCAATTCTAGGGTTTTGAATCATCTCTTCCATCTTATTGTAAGTGCTCTATGTTTAATTTAATATTTTCTTTCTCTTATGTCTTCACGAGCAACTAAATTATTTAGTAAGGTTGTGAATCTAATAGGGTTGTAAAACTTAGAGATCTCATCTTGATCAGTTGATAGTGGACTTAAATATATTTGATTAGTCCGTGTGTTTCAAGCTAGGGTTGGGGGTTGCAAACATAAATTCAAGCTAATTTTCCCTAATTATACTTGAAAAGGTTGATTAGGATTTGGTAGGGTTAATCAACAAGAACTCAAGGCATAACCTTTGTTTAATGAATTTGCTTAGGAATAAGTCGAATTCACTTTGTAGGATATAGTCAATTTGTATATAATTCTTATTGATATGAAAGAATTAATCAAGACAAACATTGCTTAATTATTGGGAAACATTAAATGATTGTGTAGAGAATATTTTCATATGAATAAATACCCTGTTACACCCCGTAAAATATTATCGGTTAGTAGGCATATGCGTGGATTTGAGACGAGTAAGGAGAGCTTGACGCATGTGGAAAGAGCCTCAGAAGCAGGGTAGGGCGAGGCTAGGCCGCAAGGGGCCAGCGCGGCGTGCTATGCCCATTGGCACTATGGGAGGCGCGGCGCAGCAGGGAGGCTGGTGCTTTGGGCAGTGTAGGACGCCCCGCTGCCACTGCCCTTAGTTACATATAATCCCCCTCCTTCATTTGAAATCATTCCTATTAAGAAACCCACGATTAAAAATAGAAGAGCGCACAAGTTTCATTGGTTTTTCCCGATTACGCTACCAAACGCCGTCCAAACGCAAATTAACTTCAGATAACGAGTTCTAGGCCTATGTGAAGCATTATTACGAAGTTATTTCTCAAAAATTCTCTTGGAAAATCAGAACTCCGTCAAGTAAAATTTGTCAGAATTGCTCCAAATTGAATCCTAAATTGCCATAGGCATTAGGTAAGCATTTCTACCTTCTGAACTCTCGGGAAATTATAGGTTTTTGGCCAAATTGTTTGAAGTTAAATTATCGTTGATATGATTATTTAAATTCATCGTTATTTTTCGAATTTAGTATTGAAATTAGTCCTATTCTCTTAGCATCAAGGTTTCAGTTGGAAAGAAATGTCGATTGCATGTTAAACCTCACCATATAAATCAGAAATCAACATTCGAGGTATATTAAGGAAAATTCCCTCGACATGTTATTCCTATCGTGTCGTAATATGACCTATATTCTAGTAAGAATGCTAAAAGTATGATTTTTGTGGTTAGCTTCTACTATTAGACTAAGATTAGCATTTTCTATTCAGATTGAGATTGACCCTGCCCTATATAGCCTTCTGTGACCATCCCAAGGGTTATTAGTTGTCTCGTTGCCTACGGGGATATATAGATCGCTCCAAGGAACTAAATGATATCCCAAGGGACTACACAGAGAGTCAGGGGCCATTTACAGTCCATTTCATGGCTGGATTATTATTTTTATGTCGTATCAGCATCATTGACCCTCGTCGAGCCTGGTGCCCAGGGTGCAGTTACAGGAGTCCACCAGACTCAGACATAGCTACAGGAGTTGAGTAGGCTCAGTTGCAGACCCAGTGGGACTGGCGGGTTGGCTATAGTTACTTTTTGACCCATTTTGGGGTATATTGATTTAAGTGAACTCGCCAGGGCTTATGGGGTTCCGAGCAGGTCATTTTGTGTTGGTTGTACCTTCCCGGCTTATGATGGCCAGGTGAGGTTCTTGTTTGTATTATTTATTGTCAGTTATGCAGCAGGTTGTAAGGTTATCCAAGTTATATCTCTATCCCTCTTATTGAATTCTTTTTAGTTTCATTATCAACATCCTTCAATCATTTTCATTTACTACCTTACATATTCGGTACATGTTGTACTGATTCCCATCTTTTTGGCGCTGCATTACTTGCCTACAGGTATGGTTAGACGTAGTTCAAGACCTCCCTAGTCATTAGCCAAGTTAGCAGTCTAATCAGCTCCTTTTTTCCTGGAGTTGTTAGTTAGAAGGTTTATTCTTTTGTTGTATAGTTTATGGGTAGGTTGGGGCCTTGTCCCGACCATTATTCCACTCTTAGAGGCTTGCAGAATATATATTTCCAGTATTAGTTTTGTTGATTGGTCGTGTGGGACCTATGTATGTTTTCTGTTGCGTGATGGCCGTGTGGGGCTTAGTTTAGGTGTTAGTTAGCAGCCTTGTCAGCTATAGTATAATTCTGATTGCCTGTTTACATTATGATATAACTAGATAGCATGGTGGTCTTGTCCACCCGCATAGGATCCCCTTTATTGCGTGTTGTTGGTCAGCTATTTTCTTCTCACAGGCGGCCATACAACCTTGTTGTCCGAAGGCTGTGTTTACAGCCGAGATATAGCTCATTGTTTTCTTAATTTGAAGAGTAGTCATGCACCAGAAGTGCATAAGCCTAGTCAGGCCAGTTCAGATCCTAGTGCACTAGGTGCCAGTCATGCCACCCCAGGTGGGGCGCGATAAACTTGGTATCTGAGCAGGTCATATCCTAGGGAATCAGCAAGTCGTGTCTAGTAGAGTCTTATCTATGGGTGCATTGTGCACCACATTCCATAGGCAGGAGGCTACGGGGGCATAATAGTGTGGTTACCCTTCCTTCTTCTTTGGTCGTGTTGTAGAGCTATGTTGTATAGGGTTGAGTCCCTAAGCTTACCTTATTCAGCTAATCTATAAAGAAATATCAGACACACGCTTGACTACGACCGTCCAGAAATTAGATGTTGCGGCAGGAGAGGGAACTAGCAGGGTGCCCTAGTTAGAGCCATCTCGATCTGAGGGCAATAGGGAGACTTCATCCCAGTCTCCTCAGCAGTCTCTACCATGGAAGGAGTCTTCTAGGGTAGAGGACATGTCGGAACCACCTCCAGCAGCTCCTATACCTACACCATTAGATCAAGATGTTAGGGGCGCCATATGTATGTTAGCACACATGATGGTCGCTCAACGCTAGCCTATGGTACCAATAGTTGCTGAATCTTCAGGAGGACCTAGGAATTTGAGGGTCTGAGAGTTCCTTGCCCTGAGTCCCCCGCAATTTACAGGGACAGACAAGGAAGAGGACCTTCAGGACTTCCTGGACCAGTTACAACGAATTTTCAGGGTAATGCATGATATGCCTGTAGAGTCGGTTGAGTTAGCTGTGTTCCGACTGAAGAACATTGCAGTGTTATGGTATGAGAGCTGGGAGAGGTCCCGACGTAGAGACGCTCCTCATCCGACTTGGTCTAGTTTCTCAGAGGACTTTCTAAATCACTCCTTTCCGCGAGAAATTCAACAGGCCTGGGTGGATCAGGTTTTTCACCTAGAGTAGGGTTCGATGAGTTTCTGAGAATATGTTATGAGATTTGATTCCTTGGCTAGATATGCGCCAGCTTTTGTAACACTATGTCAGCCAGGGTACATCGGTTTATTATAGGGCTTCTTCTAGAATACGTGGAAACTTATGTAATACCTACTCTATGGGAGGACATGGAAATTGCCCGTATTCATGCTTTCACTCAGAATATTGAGGGGATCAAGCAGTGACAGCGGGAGATAGAGAGAACAAATCAAGAGTAGTGTCGTAGGGCCAGACCGAATGACATGCAAGAAGAATTTCAAGGTGGACCTAGACCATGAATGTCAGGCAGGCCACCCAAGCCCCCACATCCAAAGCAGCAGCAGGGTGGTGATCAAACCACCGAGGGCAGTAAGGACCCGGTGAGAGCTCACGGGCATTAGGTTCTCAGCAGCAGAGGGGGTCAGATCAGAGGAGGCATACTGTGCCATGTTGTTCTATTTGTAGTCGACGTCATTTTAGGACATGTAATGGTTCTACCTCTTTTTACACTTGTGGACAAGAGGTTCACATAATGAGGGATTGTCCAACTATAGGTTAGAGTGATTGGGACCGACAGGACAGATCTTCAGTAGGGTTACATGCCCCAGCACCATCAGCACGGCGTAGGCCCTCAGTTTCAGTCGGCAGAGGCCGAGGCAGGTTAGGGGCTCTAGTTCAGGCAGCGATCCGAATTGCACTTATGCTAAATACAAGGGCGACAGAAGTCAGAGTCTTTGTTGGATGTTGTGACAGGTATGCTAGACATTTGCTCTCACTCAGTTTATGTTTTGATAGACCCAGGTTCCACTTTGGCCTATGTTACCCCATTAGTGGCCTAGAAGTTTTGTTTAATGCCAGAATTGCTTCAACAACCTTTTTCAATGTCTACGACCGTCGATGATTCTATTATAGCTAAAAGGATCTGCTGGGGTTGCACAGTAGAGGTTGTTGGTTGCCAAACTTTAGCAGATTTAGTGGAGTTAGAAATGATTAATTTTGATGCAATTATGGGCGTGGATTGGATAGCGCCATGTTATGCCAATGTAGAGTGTTGGACCAAGACAGTTTGGTTCCACTTTCCAGGGGAGGTAGTGTGAGATTGGAAGGGCAATACAGCTACACCAAGAGGTAGGTTCATATCCTATCTTCAATAGAAAAAGTTGATAGCAAAGGGTTGTATATATCATATTGTTAGGGTTCAGGATATGCAAGCAGAATCCCCGATTTACAGTTTATTCCAATGGTTAATGAGTTTCCAGATGAATTTCCTAGTATCCCCCAGAATGGGATATCAATTTCTCTATCAACTTGCTACCAGGTACTCAACCTCTATCCATCCCTCTCTACCGAATGGATTCATCTTAATTGAGAGAATAGAAGGAACAGTTGAAAGATCTGTTAGATAAGGGCTTTATCAGGCTGAGTCCGTCATCGTGGGGTGTGCCAGTTTTGTTTGTGAGAAAGAAAGATGGCACCCTCTGCATGTGCATAGACTATCAATAGTTAAAAGAGGTTACTATTAAAAATAAATACCCATTCCCCAGAATAGATGACTTGTTTTATTAGTTGCAAGGGGAGAAATATTTCTCCATGATCGACTTAAGGTCGAGATATCACCAGGTACAGGTTCAAGAGAAAGATATCCCAAAGACAGCTTTCAGGACCAGGTACGATCATTTTGAATTCCTAGTCATGTCCTTCAGGTTGACAAAGGCCCAACGGTGTTTATGGATCTGATGAACAGAATCTTTAGGCCGTATTTAAATTTGTTTGTGATAGTATTTATCGATGACATCATGGTGTACTCCCGTTCATAAGAAGAATACAAAAATCAATTGTGAATGGTACTTCAGACTCTCAAAGATCACCAGTTGTATGCAAGATTTTCTAAATGTGAGTTTTGGATGAATTCCATGGCCTTCCTGGGCCATATTGTATCAGAAGCTGGTATTCAGGTTGATTCGCATAAAATTAAGGTGGTAAAGACATGTCCTAGACCTATAACTCCAACAGAAGTTGGCAGTTTCCTGGGATTAGCCGGGTATTATCGGAGGTTTGTGGAAGGATTTTCTACCCTGCCAGCGCCCTTAACTAAATTGACTCAAAAAGCAACCAAATTTCAGTGGACCGAGGCTTGCGAGTGGAGTTTCTAGGAATTAAAAAACAGATGGACGTCGGAACCAATGTTAGCTTTGCCAGAAGGTTCAGAGGGTTATGTGGTATATTGTAAGGCTTTAGGCGTTGGATTAGGATGCATCCTGATGTAGAACAGTAAGGTGATTACTTATGCTTCGAGGCAGCTCAGGAGCATTAAAATAACTATCCCACTAACGACCTGGAGTTAGCTGCAGTAGTTCATGCCTTGAAAATCTGGAGAAATTACATGTATGGAGTGCACATGGACATTTTTATTGATCATAAGAACCTCCAATACATCTTCAAGCATAAGGAATTGAATTTGCGGTAACGTCATTGGCTAGAATTACTTAAGGACTATCACGTAAACATTTTGTATCACCCAAGGAAGGCTAATATTGTGGCAGACACACTTATCCATAGATCTATGGGGAGTTTAGCACATTTGAGGCCAAAAGAGAGGGAACTGGCTCGAGAACTGCACCGGTTAGCTAGCTTAGCCATACAGATTGTAGACTCAGAGGATAATGGGTCATGATTCAGAATATCACAATATCATCCTTGTTTGTGGAGGTGAAAGAGCGGCAGTATGAGGATCCTAACCTAGTATAGCTCAGAAGTAAGGTTCAACAAGGCAAATTATCGGTCTTCAAATTAACGAAATATTGGGTTTTAAGATTTAGGGGTCGCATCTACATTCAAAATGTGGCAGGATTTCGCCAGTAGATCATGACAAAGGTACATTATTCTTATTACTCTCTTCATCCAAGTTCGACGAAAATGTATCATGACCTAAAGGAGATACACTGTAGCCTTGAATGAAAAAAGGTGTAGCGGAATTTGTAGCACAATGTCCTAACTATCAGCAGGTAAAGGCCAAACATCAAAAACCCGACGGATTAACTCGGGATATAGCAGTGCCTGTGTGGAAATAGGAAGCGTTCAACATGGACTTTTTGATAGGATTACCCCGTACCAGGCGTAGATTCGATTCTATTTGGGTCATTATCGACAAATTAATGAATACAGCTCATTTCTTACCACTCAAGACTACCCTCTCCACCGAAGACTATGCTGAGTTGTATATTAAAGAGATAGTCCCACTACATGGTGTCCCTTCCTCTATCATTTTTGAAAGAGGGGCACAGTTTACAGCTAGATTTTGGCAGTCTTTTCAGAAAGGATAGGGAACACAGGTTAATTTGAGTACAACATTCCATCCTCAGATGGACGGTCAGGCAGAACACACAATTCAGACGCTTGAGGATATGTTACGGGCATGTGTGCTAGACTTGAAGGAAGTTGGGATAAGCATTTATCCCTTATCGAATTTGCATGCAATAACAGTTATCACTCTGCAATTCAGATGGCGCCTTATGAGGCCTTGTACGGGCAAAAATGCAGGTCCCCTATTGGGTGGTTCGAGGTAGGGTAGTCAGAATTTGTTGGACCTGATATGATTCACCAGTCAGAAGAGAAAGTAAAACTCATCAGAGAGCACTTGTTAATAACTCAGAGCCACCAGAAGTCCTATTATGGTGTACGACGTAGACACTTAGAATTTGAGGGTAATGATTGGGTATTTCTCAAGGTTTCTCCAATGAAGGGCGTAATGAGGTTCGGTAAGAAGGGAAAGATTAGCCCTAGATTTATTTGCCCATATCAGATCCTCTGAAGAATAGGTCAAGTGGCTTGTGAGCTAGAATTGCCTCCAGAGATAGAATCTGTCCATCTAGTCTTTTCCATGTCAGTGTTGTGGAAGTTTATAGGGGACCCGTCCTGAGTTGTGCCAGCTGAGGACATTTAAGTTACTGAGGAGTTAGCCTACCAAGAGGTTCTAGTCTCCACACTAGATCAGCAAGTTCGTATATTAAAGACTAAATATGTAACCTCTGTTAAAGTACTACAGAGGAACAGGAATAAAGAAGAATGACCTAGGAAGCTGAGGATGACATGAGGTCTAGATATCCTCACTTGTTTCAGGATTTATTCAGATTATGCAGTTAAGGTGATGTTTTTATTCAGCTGTTATTTTACTGCCTATGTTATCGGTACTACTTAGTTAGCTACCTCTTTTTTGTGAAATAGTTGTTTATAGCGTTCGGTGAGGCGCCTATGTTGGGCTTTTCTGCGTTTCAGATTTTCGGATAGTCCATATTACGGAGGAGACTCTGCCAAAATTTTTTCTAAATATTAGTCTAAAGAGTTAACACTTTTAAGCCTAAATATGACATTCGATGATGAATGTTCCTAAGAGGAGGAGGATGTTACACCCCGTAAAATGTTATAGGTTAGTAAGCGTAAGCGTGGATTTATGAAGAGTAAGAAAAGCTCAACGTGTGTAGAAAGAGCCTCGAAAGCAGGGTCGGGTGAGGCTAGGCTGTGAGGGGCCAGCGTGACGCGCCAGCCGGCAATGCACTGGCAAGCGCAGCGCGCCAAGCCATTTTGCTCTATGGGAGGCGCAGTGCTACAGGGAGGCTTGTGCTTTGGGAAGAACAGGGAGCCCCCTGCCCCTGCCCTTAGTTTTATATAAGCCCCCTACTTCATTTTAAATAATTCCTAAAAAAAACCACGATCAAAAATAGAAGAGTACGCAAGTTTCATTGGTTTTTACCGATTATGCTACCGAACACCGTCCAAATGCAAATTAAATTCGGGTAACGAGTTCTAGGCCTATGGGAAGCTTTACTATGGAGTTATTTCTCAAAAATTCGCTCGGTAAACCAGAACTCTGTTGAGTAAAAGTTGTCAGAATTACTCAATATTGAATCCTAAATGGCCACAGGCATTAGGTAAGAATTTCTCCCTTCTAAACTTTCGGGAAATTGTAGGTTTTTGGCCGAATTATTCAAAGTTGAATTATAGTTGAACTTTCCCTTGAAAGTCATTATTTTTTGCTGAATTTAGTGTTGAAATTAGTCCTATTCTCTCAACATAACGGTTTCAGTTGGAACGAACTATCGATTGCAAGTTAAACCTCGCCAGTTAAATTAGAAATCAACATTCGAGGTATGTTAAGGCAAATTCCCTTGGCAAGTTATACTTGTCGTGTCGTAATACGACCTAGACTCTCATAATAATTCCAAAAACATAATTGTTATGGTTAGCTTCTACTATTAGTCTACGATTAGCATTTTCTGTTTAGATTGGGATTTAACCTACCCTATCGTGATCAACCCCAGGGTTATTGGTTGTTTGAGGCACAACATTACATGCCTGCAGGTATGGGTAGACCTAGTTCAGGACATCCCTAGTCATCAGTCGAGTCAGCAGTCTAATTAGCTCCTTTTGGCCCAGAATTTTTAGTTACAAGGTTTGTTCTTTTGTTGTATAGTTTATGGGTAGGTCGGGGCCCTGTCCCAACCATTATTCCACTCTTAGAGGCTTGCAGACTACAGATTTCCAGTAATAGTTTTGTTGATTGGTTGTATGGGGCCTATGTATGTTTTCTTTTGTGTGATGGACGTGTGGGACCTAGTTTAGCTATTAGTTAGCAGCCTTGTCAGCTATTGTACAGTTTTGATTACCTGTTTTCATTATGATATAACTAGATAGAATGGTAGACTTGTCGGCATGCATACGATCCCCTTTATTGCGTGTTGTTGGTCAGCTGTTTTCTTCTTACAGGTGGCTATACGTCTTTATTGGACAGAGGTTGTGTTTACAGTCGAGATATAGCTCATTGTTTTCTTAATTTGAAGAGTAGGCATGCACCAGAAGTGCATAAGCCCAGTCAGGTCAGTTCAGATCCTAGTATGGCACAAGTTGCCAGTCATGTCTCCCTAGGTAGGGCGTGACATACCCCCTATCAGTGACTTGATTTAGAGATCTAGCTGGAGTAACCACTAACGAGAACGCAACCTTAGTTATTTTCTCTATTAGTTACAACCCATTTACTTATGCATTAGTTCTATATTCATAATTTCCTCAACCTAACCGAAATAGTATCTTAAGATAATGAATCATTATATTTTCTCACTCAAGTAACCTTTTCATCCCAATATCTGGTAAGATTCAACCTTGACTACTAGTTGGGTAAATTATATTACATACGACCGTTTACACTTTGTCATTGTAGAGGAGTGAATTTGGACATTATCAATTTATGTCACCATTGCGAGGGAATTGTCTTTGAAATTACTATGTGATAAGTATTTTTCTTATAGTATTGGTTTATTCTATCACGCCTTGTTTGGTTTGTTAGTGAACCAGGTGATTATGGCTGCTCTTTTGCTTGGTGCGGTGGACAATGTATTTGCTGAAGTAAATATTGACATTGATTATGCTAGTGTCATTGTGCCTCAAAGTGAATTCTACCACATATAAGATTGATGGGAGTATTTATACAATGTTGAAAGCTGAGGGTCAATTTTATAACTGCACTGATCAACACTCACATCAACATTTGAAGAACTTCTTGAAGGTGTGCACATGCACAAGTAAAGCAATGTGTCAGACGATGCTATTCGTCTGAGAATCTTCAAATGTTCTCTTGTTGGGGAAGCCTATGATTGTCTCCATCGTCTGCCACCAAACTCTATCAACATATGGACAAAATTGGTGAATGTATTCTTGATAAAATGGTTTTCCCTAGCAAGAAGGCGGAGCAAAGAGACAAGATCTTTTACTTCAGGAGATTACCAAGATAGTAGTAATTTGAGGCATGGGAGAGGTTCAAACAATATGTACATAGGGCTCCTACTTATAGGTTCCCCGAGAATATCCTTCTTAAGAGGTTCTACACGGGTTTGGACCCTCTTACCCAATTAGTTGCGGACAATGTTGCTGGTGGCTATTTCATGGACAAGATGTATGTCACGGCCCGAACATATGTCCGGACCGAGACACGGAACCCAAACCCACGAATGGATCCAAATAGACCTATGGCATGAACATAGTTGCTTAAGAGCATAAATTAATGGAAACTGATAAACTAAAAATGAATAAGCGGAAGCCTACATGCATAATAATCATAAATTGAGTCAACATTGATAAGCTGCGATTCTACATATTTACTGAAAAGCCTATAATATAACTGGAGAGCTGATGGGAAAACACCCCCAACTAGCTCGACAAAAGTCTGTAACTGAAATAACAAAACAAAAAACACATATGAATGTCCTCAGAAGATGAAGACTCACCAACACTTGCTAAACTGAACTTATATAGAAGCAGGACTAATGGCGCGGCTGAGTCTCTCGAACCTGTATCATGAAATGATATAGTATAGAGTATGCCGTAAATACTTTGAACCTATTGAGTATGCAAGGTAATAAAAGACGGACTAATAAAATACATAAGAGTTCATAAGAGTAGGACGTTTCAAAACATTAAATGATAATCATAACATAAACATGAGGGCTCAAGGTTGTCAAAATCATTCATAAACTAGTCATAATAGTAATCATAAGAGGAACCTTAAAAATCATAACTTGAGCCATAGTATCATAAGCATCAAAATACATAAATTATGAGGGAACAATGGGAGGACTCATCTTAACCAAAACCATCATGATAGACTTACTTGATGCCCCAGATATCTCACTCAAGTGGGCAGAGTCGTCCCAAGCTTTCCAGGTAGGGGACATAAATGGTGTGATGTCACTAATAGGGACCCCGTAAGGTTAACCATAAATATATACCTTCGGTGGCACATAGTTCTAAGAACATGGAGTTTACCTGAATGCCGAACCTACTCAGTTCTAGACACTACTCGCAATAACACATGAGAGCTCATAATTATCGTGAAATCATACATGAAGTTCATGGCAACAAGCTCCTTTCCCTCTACGCGAACTACAATTGCTTTACCGANACATGAGAGCTCATAATTATCGTGAAATCATACATGAAGTTCATGGGTAGTTAAATCATAACATTCTTGATCATACTTGAAATACATAATTAGCCATGTAATAAGGGCCTGTGAGTCGACTAAAATCATAAACTCATTAATCACGAAGAACATAAATGCTTAAGAAAGTCACCATACTTGAAATTCATAAATTTATGAAGAGTACTTATAGGAAATCATACCATAAATCATAAACCATAAATTATGTCTTAGGAGAATCAAAATCATAATAGAATCATAAACTTGACTTTTCTTGAAATTGGCATAATTGGGCATTATTTTCTAAAATTTGAAATCATGAGTTAATAATCAAAAATAGGTATAAAATCTGCCCATAGATCTTAAAATACGATTTGAAACATGAACAAAATTGACCCATAAATAAATCATAGAGAATTTCATAAAATTAGGATAAAACCCCATATGATCATACATTTGAATTAACACTAGAATTCATGAACTTTAGGAGAAATTTGGGCATCAGAGTTAAAGGAAACTCTCATTCATGACCCTACATACTTGGGTAAACTAATTCTTAACTTAACTTTGAAAACCCAAGAGATTTGGAGGATTCAAGTCTTGATCTTCAATGGAACCCTCTAAACTTGTATACATGGGAGTTGAATGAATTAGAATAGGATATACTCCTTTAATACACTTCTTTCAGGGCTTAAAACAATGTTGTTAAGGATCTAAGAGCTTAGGATTTACAAAAGTACCCTTGATTAAAATTCTAAAAAATAGGCACTGCCAGTCATCACGACTCTCACCACGAGTTGTACCATGAAGTGATGACTCGTGGTCACCTCCCGTTGTCACCACTATTTGTGATACTGGTTCCTGAAGATCACATCACAGTCGCCTGCTACAAGTCGTTACATGTCATCTCGAGTCGTAACACCTCTCGTTGTCACTGAACCTCAACTCTCACTTTATACGAATTTTTCCACGGGTTACAAACCATGACTCATGGTTTCCTTACATGGGTTGTGACACCGCTCGTCACAACCTATCCATACATTGAACCTCCAAATCATGACCCTTATCGTGACTCGTTGTTTCCCATAATGAGTCGTACTTTGATCGGTCCTTTCAAACCCTGGCATTCCCTGTGCCTCACCACGACTCCTGACCACAAGTTGTATCCATGCACCATAACTCGTGGTCGAGGAATCCAACATCAGCATTTCACTTTGACTCCTACCATGGTCCGTTATTTGTTATCACAAATTGTACCATGAGTTGTTCTGAGGCAAAAATAAAGATTTTTCTGCTAAACTCATTTGAAATTCCCTCATCAAAACTTAGGACCTTTCGAGGTATTATGGAATCTCCCTCTTGGTAACATTCATCCTTGAATGTAGAGTAAACATACTAAAAAGCTGGGAAAGGAACTGAAATCTCGAATACTGAACATCTAGAGCTGAAATCTAATGGAGTGACTGACTTCAGACTGATATATATAACTAAATGAATTCATGAACCACACATACATGCACTGACATAAAGATAGCTAACACATGAACTAGACATGAATCTGAATAGTGTACCAAGGAGGAAACGAATACCTCATGTTGGAACTAAGTCGGAAGGGAATAATTGCGGGTATCTAGCCATCATATCCACTTTTTCTTCCTATATAGCTCCTTCAACAAGTTAATTCCTCCACAAGACTTTCACCAAAGCTACTTCTTTGTTCCTCAACTTCTGAACCTGACAATAAAGGAGCTCAACGAGAACCTCCTCATAGGTAAGGTTATCCTTCACACCTATTGTCCCGACCCCAACGGAGGCCCGAATCACAACACGGACAAGGAGCCCCAAGACACACTAAGTCGACCCATGGTATGAACATACATCTAAAACAGATAAAATTAAAGAATCAGCAAGATAATCATAGCGGAAGTCTAAATTAAATATAACATCAAAATACACAATCTGAAGCTAAATATATCCTATGTCTGAAAAGCCTCTAAACATGACGAGTTGATGGGACGAGATCCAAACTAACTCAATAAAGCTAAAACTAAAAATACATAAAGAAAATTCAAATAATTCTAGTCCTCAGGAGATAACGACTCACCAACAATGTAAGGTGCTAACTCTAAGGACCGACTATGAATGGGGCTGAGCCTAAGAGCCGTGTGCTGTATCATGAAACCATACAACGCAGAGTATGCGGTCATTATGTGGAATGTACCAAGTATTCAGAGTAAGTAAAACCTCTTAAATAAGTAACATCATTTAAAGACATGAATAATGTAAAACATATACAATAAGAATCTAAGAGTAGGCTTTGCATGCATTCTTTCTGAAACCATGATCTCATCATAACATCATAACTGAATCGATTGACTCAAAGATGAAATCTGATAGTCATGAGTAAAACTGAATGTTGAGTCAAACCTTCTTTAGAACATATATATATATATGTGTATAAATGTCATGAATGATGAACATGCATAACTAAAATCATGAGGAACAATGGGAGAATTGTCTTTTAACCAACATACCATGATAGAGTTAATGTGGTCCCAACTATCACACTCAAGTGGGTAGAGCCGTCCAAACCCTTTCTAGGGCTAGGGACGATACCATGATATTAATATCAAGATCGTGGCCCAATAGAGCAGGGGATAGCTCAGAAGGGAGGTCCCAAAAAGTAATATATATAAGTATAAACCTACGTTGGCGCATAGTTCTGAGGCATAGGGTGATCGACCCTTATCCTACTCGGTGCTAGAAACTACTCCTAAAAACATGCATATGCTCTACATCATTTTTCAGCAAAACTCAATAATCAAATACATCTCAAGTCTGGAATCATGCATATGAGAAGCTTTAGCTCAAAACATACCACAAGCTAAAAGATAATTGGGACTCTTCACTCCAAAACTATATGGTAAGCTTAATTCAGAAAATCATAAATCATACTTGAACATGTTTGCATTGCCTATATTTTAACATGCTTGAAAATACTCAATTCACATCGGAAACATCATTGTAAACATAGGTAGCTTGAAAACATGCTTTTCATCATAACATCTCATCATAATCATACATTCATCACAAATCTCTTCTTTCATGAACTTCTCATCATTGGGCTTTTAATTCATAAAAATAGAAACTTGATTTTAATTGAAAACATTATAAAACATGCCCATGCTTCATAATTCAATAGTAGAAACATATTTAAATCATACCCATGTAGATAATTTAGGAAATTAATGCATTAGGCTAAAACCCCATAGATTATATATAGGAAATCCATGATTTAGAGAGGGATTGGGCATGGGTGTGAAAGGATTCACCCATTCATAACCCTACATACCTGATTGAGGCTGATTCTTACACTTCTCTGATTTCCCAAGAGGAATTGAAAAGAATTTGAAGAAAAACAAGCTTGATCACCCCCTCTAACCTTCTATCTTTGCATACATGAATGAATATGACCTAAAATGAGCTTAACCATCTTAAAAGACATCATTCATAAGTCAAAATGATGTAGTTTTGGCCTTAGGATCTTAGGAATTATGGAAAAACCCTTACCAAATTCGCAGAAAATAACTGCCAGTTAGTCCCCACGAGGGACCTAACGACTTGTCACCCTTGGCCACGACCCGTGGCATTATCCTTCATGTACACTGCTTGTCAGGTTATCTAGGCTCTTCACGGGTGTATTCACGACTCGTTACTGGTGACCACAAGACATGGTCACCACTCGTCATGTACGCTGCTATCTTCTTCCTCTTTTCTCACTCACCACTCCCACGACTGACCTAACGAGTCATGAGACCTGACCACGACTCGTGGTCACGTCCGTGGGGATCCCATTTACAAAATTTCAAGCTCATCATCTGGGCCTCCCCACGAGTCACATCATGACTCGCGGGCTTCTCTCACGGGTCACCTCACAACCTGTTCTGATCTGATACCAAATTTTAATTTTTCTCTGTTTCAACTCCCGGATTTGATCTTTGGGCTTCCAGGGTATAACACCTATGATTTCCATCGGGACAACTAAAGTCGGATCACCAATGCACTATTTTAACAATGATACACGAAAAATTGGATATACCGAAGCCAACTCCACTTGTAGCTCAAACTCGTAGGCCACCATGCCAACACGCCTCACAATCTTGTAGGGACCAACATATTGGGGACTAAGATTCCGTTTATTTCTGAACCTCATCACTCCTTTCATGGGAGACACCTTTAAAAACACCCAATCATCAACTTCAAACTCCAATTCTCTCTTCCTCTCATCAGCAAAGGACTTTTGATGACTCTGAGCTATTTTCATCCTTTCCCTTATAAGTTGAACTTTCTCCATAGCCTCATGAATTGAATTTGGTCCAATCAATATAGCCTCACAAACCTCAAACCAACCAATAGGCGATCTACACTCCACCCATAAAGAGCCTCAAATGGCGTCATCTGAATGCTGGAGTGGTAGTTGTTGTTATAAGAAAACTCGATAAGAGGTAAATGATCATCCCAACTACCTTTTAAAGTTGATAAAACACGCTCTCAACATATCCTCAAGAGTCTAAATGGTCTGTTCAACCTGACCATCCATCAGTGGGTGAAAAGTTGTGCTAAGCTTGACCTGAGTACCAAGTCCCTTCCGAAATGATCTCCAAAACTGTGAGGTGAACTGAGTACCTCTATCCAAAATGATGGAAAAAGGAACCCCATGCAACCGAACTAACTCCTAAATGTACAATTTAGCATAATCCTCCGCTGAGTCGGTAGTTTTGACAAGTAGAAAATGGGCTACTTTAGTCAACCTGTCTAAAGAGTCATATTGTCGACGTGTATGAGGTAACCATGTGATTAAATCCATATTGATCTCTTACCACTTCCATGTGGGGATACTAATTTCTTGTATCACACCTCCTGGTCTTTGATGCTCCACTTTCACTTGCTAACAATTAGTATACCTAGCCACAAACTCCGCTATGTCCTTCTTCATGTCATTCCACCAGTAGACTTCCTATAGATCTAGGTATCTTGGTGGCACCTGGATGGATAGAATACCACAAACCATGAGCCTCTTGCAATATTCGTTCTCTCAAATCATAGGCATCTGAAACATATAAATGACCCTGATATTGAAGTACACCATCTCCCGCTTGGGAGAAGACCTCATCCTTCTGATTCTGAACCGCCTCCTTCAACTTTACTAAAATAGAATCCTCATCTTGCCTAGCCTTTACCTCATTCATCAATGAAGATTTTGACCCATTCTGAATAATGACACCACCATTCGTCGAATCAACAAGGCGAATCCCTAATCGTGCACGCCGATGCACATCCTTCACCAACTCTTTCCTTCCATCTTCCACATGAGAAACACTCTGCATGGACAACCTACTTAGGGCATCCACCACTATATTGACCTTGCCCGGATGATAAAGGACACTCATTTCATAGTCCTTGAGCATCTCTAATCATCTCCTTTGTCGCAAATTCAAATCCTTCTGGGTGAACACATATTATAGGCTCTTATGGTCAATAACACATCCACATGGACCCCATACAAATAGTGCCTCAAATCTTTAACTCGAACACCATCGCTGCCAATTTCAGGTCATGCGTCAGGGAATTCTTCTCAGGAGTCTTAAGCTGTCTAGAGGAATGCGCAATCAGCTTACCATTCTGCATCAACAAACACCCAAGACCAACCTTAGAGGCATCATAACACACAATGAATCAAACTGTACCCTCAGGTAGGGTCAATACTGGGGCTGAAGTGAGTCAAGTCTTTAATTCCTGAAAACTCTTATCACAGGCATCCGACCATTGAAATTTGACTTTCTTTTCGGTCAGCTTAGTCAACAGTGCAACAATGGATGAAAATCCTTCAAAAAACCTCTTTTAATAGCCAACTAAACTCAAGAAACTCCTGATATCCAAAGGACTAACTAGTCTAGGCCAATTTTTCACAACTTCTATCTTTTGAGAGTCCACACGCACACCCTCACTTGACACCACGTGGACAAAAAATGCTACTGAGTCCAACCAAAACGCACACTTGCTAAATTTAGAGAACAACTGGCGATCCTTGAGGGTCTATAGCACAATCCTCAAATCAGCGGCATGCTCCTCCACGCTCCGAGAGTGTATGAGAATGTCATCTATGATGACAATCACGAACATGTCCAAATATGGCTTGAACACACTGTTCATCAAATACATAAAAGTTGAAGGAGCATTTGTTAGTCCAAAAGACATAACTACTAACTTATAGTGACCATACCGAGTCTTGAAGTTGTCTTCGAAATGTCACTCTCCCTAACTCTGAGCTGACGATACCCGGATCTGAGGTCTATCTTTGAGAAGCACTTAGCACCCTGAAGTTGGTCAAACAAGTCATCAATTCTGGGAAGGGGATACTTGTTATTCATTGTAACCTTGTTCAAGTACTGATAGTCAATGCACATATGAAAAGACCCATCCTTTTTCCTAACAAAGAGAATTGGTACACCCCACGGGGAATTTCTAGGTCTAATGAACCCTTTATCTAAAGGATCCAAAACTCCTTCAGCTCGGTTGGAGCCATTCTATATGGTGAGATAGATATGGGTTGCATATCTAGAAGAAGGTTAATACCAAAGTCAATCTTCCTCTCAGGAGGAATTCCTAGTAGATCATCTGGGAAAACTTCCAGATACTCACACACTATAGGAACTGATTGGAGAATCAGGTTTCGGATGTTGTATCCTTGACCCGGGCTAGATGGTAAACACAACCCTTGTAAATCATCTTTATAGCCTTAAGGTAGGAAATAAAGCAACCTATAGGCATAGCTAAACTATCCTTCAATCAGGACTGGCTCACCCGAAAACCAGAACTCTACCATACAGGTTCTACAATTCACTAAGGCATAACATGCATGCAACCAATCCATACCAAAGATAACATCAAAATCAATCATGTCTAACTCTACTAGGTCGACTGAGGTGACTTTTTGAAGGACTATGATAGGGCAATTTCTATATACCCGTTGAGCTATAACTGAGTCACCGACTGGAGTTGAGACTGAGAAGGGTTCTAATAGGATTTCAAGACTAACTCCAAAGATAATGGCAACATAAGGAGTCACAAAAGATAAAGTATCCCCTGGATCTACCAGTGCATACACATCAAGATGAAATACTCGCAACATATCAGTGACCACATTTGGAGAGACCTCCTGCTCCTGACGTGATGAGAGGAAACAAAACATGTTCTGATGCTATCCACCACCTGCACTAGTTGATGCACCCTGTTGAGAAGGAAATACTATTGGATCTGCCACTGAACTTGTAGTTTGGGCACAACCTCTACTATCGCCCTATCTAGTCAAAGGACACTCCCTCCGCATGTGCCCCGGTTTTCCACACCCGAAGCTAATATTTGATCCAACGATTCAATGTCCTATGTCTTCTTACCATATTTTCCATAGACTGGAAAGGTGCGTTCTACCAGTGTGTCCCCCTATCACTTCGAACCTGATGCCCTACTCCTCTGATAACCCCGAGGTCTGGATGGAACAGTGGCTGATGACGGTGCTAAGGCCGATGACTTCTGGTGGGACTGTTGATGATGTCCGCCACTGGGCCTCTACTGGGAAAACCCAAAGCTTCTTATCTTGGCCCTCTTGTCCTCTCTCTCCCTTTCCCACATCTGATCTGCCTCAATCTGTTGGCCGTATATCACCAATCTAGAGAAATCAAGATCAGTGTTCAACATTGCGGTCCTACACTCCTTGACAAACGAATCAGACACCCCATACACAAACCCGTTCATACGAGCTATTTAATATGCAACCATCTCCGGCGCATACTTGAATAGCCAGGTGAACTCAAGGGCGTACTCTTGGACCGTCATATCATTTTGCCTCAAGTTGACGAACTCCACCGCCTTTGCCTCCCTCAACTCCCTAGGGATGAATACTTCTAAGAAGGCTGTCATGAACTCCTTCCATCTCATGGGAACTGCACCTACTTCCCTACCGTCCCTCCACTAATGATACCAAATATAAGCAACCCCCTTCAGCTTATAGGAGGATATGTCTTCACTCTCTTCTCCCATCACCCCCATAATCTGGGCAATCTTCTGTGTCTCTTCTAGAAACTGGTGTGGGTCCTCATCCACTCTTAACCGAAGGAACTCAAAGGGATTCATCCTGAGGAAATCCCTAACTCGAGCTACCATTGTATTCCCATGCTAAAGGACATGGGCCACCCCTGCTAGTTGACCTGAGTGGTCAAAGCCTGAGCCAACAATTGAAAAGCTACCCTAAACTCAGCATGAGAGACCTACTCACGCAAGGCACTTACCGGTGCTGGCGGGACCTGCTGATGCTCATCCCTATTTCCATCCTCATGTCCATTTTCATTCTCGTTCTTTCTTCCATCAATATAGCATGGAGGCATGAATCTGCAAACACGTATAGCGGGAGTTAGAAAGGTAGAAAGATACTTCATCGCATGACATAGATAATGAAAGAAGGAAAATTTCCTAAAACGTCTTGTAGCTTCTACCCTATAAGTTTTGCGTGCTTCACATCCATGAAAATACTCCACTTAACGTGGTTCTCAGACACCCCAGGACACTCTAAACTTTTTCTTTGATACCAAGTTTGTCATGACCCGAACATAGCTCCGGACCGAGACATGGAACCTAGACCCACGAATGGCTCCAAGTTGATCCATGGCATGAACATAGCTGCTTAAGAGTATAAATTAACAGAAACTAATAAACTTAATATGAATAAGAGGAAGTCTACACACATAATAATCATAAACCGAGTCAACACTAATAAGCTGAGATTCTACATATTGTCTGAAAAGCCTCTAACATAACTGAAGAGCTGATGGGGCAACAACCCCAACTACATCGACAAAAGTCTGTAACCAAAATAATAAAACAACAAACAAACTGAACTTCCTCCAAAGATGACGACTCGCCAACAACAGCTAAACTAAACTGATACGGAAACAAGACTAATGGCACGACTGAGTCTAATCTCTCGGATCTGTATCATGAAATGATATAGCATAGAATATGTCGTTAGTACTTTGAATGTACTGAGTATGCAAGGTAAGTAAAAACGGAATAATAAAATACATAACATTTCACAAGAGTAGGACAATTCAAAATGTGAAATGATAATCCTAACATAAACATGAGGGCTCAAGGTTTTCAAAACCAGACATAAACTAGTCATAATCATAGTCATAAGACAAAACTTGTAAATCATAAATTGAGCCATAGTATCGTAAATATGACAATGCATAAATTATGAGGGAACAATGAGAGGACTCATCTTAACCGACACCATCATGATAGAGCTAAGATATGCCCCAGCTATCTCACTCAAGTGGGTAGAGCCGTCTCAAGATTTCCAGGAAGAGGACATAAATGGAGTGATAAAGGGATCCCGTAGGGTTACCATGAATATATACCTATAATGGTATGTAGTTTTGAGACTTTACCTAAACGCGGAGCCTACTCGGTGCTAGACACTACTCCCCAAAACATGGACATGAGGGCTCATATAATTATCGTGAAAACATACATGAAGTTCATGGCTAGTAAAATCATAGCATACTTGATCGTACTTGAAATGCATAATTATCCATGAAATAAGGGCCCGTGAGTCGGCAAAAATCATAAACTCATAAATCATGAAGAACATGAATACTTGAGAAAGTCACCATACTTAAAATTTATAAATTCATGAAGAGTACTTGAAGAAAATCATATTATAAATGATAAACAATAAATTAGGGCTCACGAGAATCAAAATCATAGTAAAATCATAAACTTGAATTTTCAAGAAACTAGCATAATTGGGTGTAATTTTCTAAAATTTGAAATCATGGATCGATAATCAAAAATATGTAAAAAATCTGTCCATAGATCTTAAAATATGGTTTGAAACATAAAGGGAATTGACCAAAATAAATCATAGAAAATTTCATAAAATTGGGATAAAACCCCATAGGATCATATATTTGAATTAACATTAGAATTTGTGAACTTGAGAAGAAATTTGGGCATGAGAGTGAAAGGAAACTCTCATTCATGACCCTACATACCAGGGTAAACTGATTCTTAACTTGACTTTGAAAATCAAAGGGATTTGGAGGATTCTAGGCTTGATCTTCAATGGAACCTCTAAACTTGCATGCATGGGAGTTGAATGAATTAAAATAGGCTAAACTCCCCTAATACTCTCTTTCAGTGCTTAAAAAGACGTAGTTTAGGACCTTATAGTTTAGGATTTATGAAAGTACCCTTCATGAAAATTCTGAAAAATAGGCACTGCCAGTCACCACGACTCTCACCAAGAGTCGTTCCATGAAGTGATGACTCATGGTCACCTCCCATTATCACCACTGGTCATAAGACAGGTTCCTAAAATTCATATCAAAGTCGCCTGCTACGAGTCTTTACATGTCATCATGGGTTGTAACACCTCTCTTTGTCACTAAACCTCAATTCTCACTTTCTCTGAATTTTTCCATTAGTTACAAACATACAAACCATGACTCGTGGTTTCTTTCCACGAGTCGTGACACCACTCATGAAAACCTACCCATTTACTAAACCTCCAAACCACGACCCTTTTCACGATTCATTGTTTCCAACAACGAGTCGTACCATGATTCGTCTTTTCCATCCCTGGCATTCCCTGTGCCTCACTAAGACTCCTAACCACGAGTTGTACCCACGCACCACGACTCATGGTCTGGGCATCCAACTTCAGCATTTCACTACGAATCCTCTCATAGTCCATTACTTCTTATCAAAACTCGTACCACGAGTCGTTCTCAAGCAAAAAATAGTGATTTTTATGCTGAACTCATTTCAAATTCCCTCATCAAATATAAGGAACTTTTGGGGTATTACAATGTATGACCACATCGCCATCATTCTTGATAAGATCACCGAGCACAATCAAGCTTGGTATGCCAAAGACAACAATGGGGTATAAACGTTGGTTCCCCATTTATTAGTCAGATGATAAAGGAAAACCAGGAGCATGACCAAATGATGGCAACCATAGCCACAAACATTGTTTTGCTTACAAAGAATGTTATTCAGAATGAGCTTAGGAAGATGAACATGATTGATGATATGCAAGGTTTCACTCCTCCTCATGTGAATGGATGTCAACCTCAATTATAAAGTGAACAATTCCAAGACCAACCTCTAGTACCATTTGAAGATGCCAATTATATTAGCAACGCATAAAAATGTTATCAAAGGAAACATTATCAGAATCAAAATTAGAATTATCAATCTTCAAACTACAAAAATCAAGGTCAATGAAATCAATATAGTAAAAATGAACAAGGGGTATAAGTAAAATTGGCAAGGCAATAATGTTACACCCTAAAATAATTGTAGCCAAGATAAGAGTTCACGTACATATGTTAAGAGCTAAAGCAATATGCGTTACATCTGGAGGACCGATTGGGGTTTTAAACACGGGAATGAGCCGATGAACGAAGGGATGAAACAAGTCGGTGAAAGGGGGCATTGGCTGCATGTCGTGAACATCCCTCCTCCGCAAGGGGCTAAACCTCGTGGCCCTTCCCCTCCGCAATGGTCTGCACAAAGCGGCCCTATGCCACCTCCCTACCTATAAAAAGGTTAAATTCATGTTGTATTGAATCATTCTAATATTTTCTCTAAGGCAGTAACTCATCTAAAGCTAAGTTCTCTCTAGGTTTTTCATGGTTGTAAGGAAGATTAAGCAATCCAAACAACTCCAACAACAAATTCGTCTTGGGAAAGGATTGCTGAAGCTATAGAAGATATTTCTATGGAGTTTTATCATCAAAATTGTTTCATATTGAAGGATATTCGGTTATTAGAAGTTGGGGAAAACTTCTTATATCTTGGCTAGGATCTTCTATAAGCTCTAGTAAATGTTTCTACTCCTCTAATATGTGAGAATTCATTACTTGATTTCAAATTAAGCTCGTTATACTTTGTTGTTGTTATGTGTGCATACTCGATATTGCTGGCTAAATTTTTGGAATGGAATAGCCCAATTTTAATTAGTTGTGAGCTTAGACTTGAAGGAATTATACGTCTACACTTGAAGTTATTATTAGCTAAGTTGAATTCACTGAATTGAGGTAAGTAAGACGCGCGCACCTTCTTTCTTCAAGCATGAATCTATGTTAATGTTTAAGATTGATATATATATGTTCTTAACTTGTGATAAAGTATGGTATAGAGCCACTCTCAAGGTATGAAATATATGATCAATATGTTATGGCTACACAAATGTATATGAGTTTATGATTGTGAAGTGAACAATGTTAACCGTATTATTGATATCATAGATGTAAATTGAGTCTGGAGATCCCTTATGTAGGCACTATGAGCTGGTCCTTTATGGTGTGTGTGTGTGTGTATTTATATATGTATGTAAGGATGAGGACTCACCAACTCCGGCTAAGGGATGCAAAATCTGAGGATTAGGCTAACGGTGGGACTAAACCTAAATGTCTGAGCCTGTATCATGAGATGATACAACATAGAGTATGCAGTCAGTACTTGAAAAGTATTGAGTGTGCAACGTAAGTAAAAATAGACTGTAAAAAATACATAAAAATTCATAAGAGTAGGACAACATGATCATAAAGTAAATATTATAATGTAAACATAAAGGCTCAAGGTTTACGAACTATTCGTAAACCAACCATAATCATAGTCAGAAGAGAAAACTTTATAAAACATAACTTCAGACAGAGTAACATAATCATAACCATGCATAAATCATGAGTAACAATGGGAGGACTCATCAACTAACACCATCATGATAGAGCCTTACATGATGTCCAACTATTTCTCCCAAGTGGTCAGGACCATCCTCTGCTTTCCAGGAAAGGGGACATGCGTGCATGGTGATATTACAGGGATCCAATAATTAATTAATATATATATATACCTACAGTTGCACATAGTTCTGAGACCACAGGGTTTACCTAAATACCGGGTCTACTCAGTGCAAGATACTGCCCCCAAAAATAAGTACGTGAGGGCTCATATAGAAACTGTAAAATTATTCATAAAGTTCATGGAAAAATAAAATAATAACATGATGGATCCCACTTGAAATACATGATTAGCCATGAATAAGGACACATGAGTTGGCCAAGAGTCACAAATCCAGAAATCATGAAAACCACGCATACTTGTAAGACATTTATATACTTGATATTCATAAATCCATGATGAGTACATGAAGATAAGTCATAAAATAAATCATAAATAATAATTTAGGGCTTAATAAGATCAAGATCATAATGGAATCCTAACTTAACTTTTCATAAAGCATGCATAATTGGGGATAATTTAATTAAAATTTGAAATGATAAATTAATAATCAAAATAGTTATAAAATCTGCCCATATATCATAAAACATGATTTGGTATATGAAAGGAATTGATTCATAGATAGATCATAGAGAATTTCACAATAATTAGAATAAACCCCATAAGATCATGAAACTTAAATCTAGAATTGAAATCCATCGAATTGAGAAGAATTTTTAGCATGAAGGTGAAAGGAACTCTTATTCATAGCCTCACATTCCTAGGTAAACCCAATTTACACTTCCTCTTGAAAGACAAAAGGAAATTGGAGAGAAATTGGAGAATTCTTCAAGCTTGATCTCCAAGGAAGAACTCCAATTTGCATGCAAGGAAATAGTAAGGCTTAGAACAGTTTTAACACTCTAAAAACCCTACTACTGAGCTTAAAATGACGTAGTTTAGGACATTAGAAATTAGGAATTATGAAAATACCCTTAATAAAAAGTTTGAAATTTCTGCACTGCTAGTGACAACAATTGATACCACGGATCGTCTCTTGATACTACGACTCGTGGTATCCGTACGTTACTTCTTCCATTATTTTTGACATCTCAAGTACTGATGCCACAACTTGACAAGATGGGTTGTTATACAAAACAACGATCCATTGTACGCTCCCATTACTGCCTCTGATGAACCTGTATCTAGACATCCCATGAGTCACCCCACGACTCGTACCTTTATCCAATGAGTTGTGGGTTCCATCCGTTACCGCAACTGGGGAATTTTCCTGCTCCTTCCCACGAGAACTTACCATGACTCGTTGTTCCTAACAATGAGTCATACTACGACTCGTACCATCCAACCCTGGTACCCTAGTTCCAACCAATGACTGTTGTTCGGCTTGTTTCGCAACTACACGCAAGTGCACGTGGTCGAACAAGTAGTAAAATGGCTAAAGTAAGGCAAGTATCGATCCCACAGGGACTGGACCTAGGTAATAATCGAATTAAGCGTTAATGAACTCTAACTCTAAAAATGAAGACAACAATTTAAAGAAGATTTTGAGAGTTTGTTTCCTAAATTATACTAATCTAAGACAAAATTGTAAAGTGAGTCTGAACTATAGTAATGAGCATGCTGTAATGAGCATGCCGAGGCTAAAACAAACATGCAAATGGAAGTATTTATCGATACAAATCGAATATTTCTTCGGTTGCTAGTCAAGAATTGCCTATGAATAGAAACTTTGTATTGTACCCAACTAAAGAATCATGAACCTTCAACCTACTTTTTGTGATAAAAGATATTCATGTTCTAGCCATACAAAACCGATTCCGTAATTGACTAATATGACTTTCAAATATATTTCTATTCTGAAGGTAAATCAATTCTAAATTTTTCCAAACTAAGAAGAGATCATATCCTACCAATTCACAATATTCCCAATTTCTTCTTCAAGATAAACCGATTTTTAGATATACATTAACATTGGCCAAACATTAATGTAGTAAGAACGGAATTGATAACACCGTCACGCCCGCTGTGTATTTAGACGGCACTGTGCCCTATTAGGACCTGGACTGCTCAACTACTGAGCCTAAGCACCTCTCGGCGCCCGGGCTGGCTCTATCTCATATTCCTCGAATCAATCGGCTATATAATCCGCCAGAATACAAACTACCGATCGGGCCTATAGCCACCGTCCCGTAACATCGCCCAACTGTAATCCTACAGGGAAACTGGCGCGGGCCGAACAGCCACCATGCTGTCTAGTTATCTCTAACTCAACATAATGATTACACGTACATCTACGTGATCTAGTCACCACTACTATCCGAATATGACCCCACACGGCCAATACAATCAATAACAATTAAAACAACTAAGCATATGCACTACTTACATGACCAAAGACAATCCAACTAATAAAGGGAGATGTATATACACAATCTGCAAGCCTCTATGAATATCGATAAAAATGATCGGGACTGTGGCCCCACCTACCCGTATCAGAAACAAAGAAAGGAAATAGACTCTAACCTGCCTAGCTCCATGACAGGGAGCCGATGATCATCGAGCTGGCTGAATCACGAGGGATCGCCTCATCTTTGAGGACCCGCAGTAAGTAATGCAAAGGGCTCTAAACGGGCGCTGGCATTTCATTGGTGAAATTTAGTATGCAAAGAAATCGATCATAAACAACATAACTAGAAACTCGAATAGTAAAAGATATCTCAAATCGATGTAATCCGAAATGTGCTTCGTGTACCGAGAATAGGCAGAGCATACCAGCGACGCGCGACCAGCTGCCTATTAGCTAATATATAACATGTATATACATATATATAGCAAGTATGACCAATACCAAATTTCCATGTTTGGAAGGTGCCAACTAATCAAACAATTTATATACCCCTAGCCCGGTCAAAACCATCCAAAAATAAATCACTCCACTACGCCTACTAACTACGAGCACCTCTACCGGCCCCCTAGGTCTCCAAACATCTATGGCCTCTGATATATATAATTTTGTCTGAGTCTGTGAGACTCCCCGTATTGTAAACTCAGAATCAGAATCGTGTTCGTATTCAGAATTGCTCCCGGGGCGCAAGCGCACAATGTGCAACTGTATCACTGACACTTCCCGATACGGGGAAAGCTTCATCACATCTTCTTCTTACTACGGGACGACATTCCACTCCTTGAGTGACGTATACCCACCTCACGGGTCGACGCTACTTGAACCTTAAATAAGGCGAGGACTCTCAAAGGTGCCTCATAACACAAACAAGTCTCAACAATCAATAATCACATATAGCAAGCATGTTTGAATTGAAAATACTATCTCGTATTCTCGATTTCTCATTCGTACTCTTTTCTCGTGTTATACCGATTCTCGTACGATTTATACTATATTTGGGATATCTCACTATCTCGGCTATATTGTATCTCGAGATATTATCTCGACCGTTCGACTATATTGTATCTCGATATTATCTCGACTATCTCGATATTACTTACTATCTTTTTATTCCGAACATATCTCATAATATTATAAACATGCTTGCTAAATTCAAAAACACGCTTGGTAAACTCATAAGGGACTCAACTCTTGACTTCTGAATTCTTTCTTCTATATAACACGCTATCTACCGTACCGGATTACTAACTTGCCGAAGGAATTAACTTTACATACCTTCGCTCGATTTTCCAACCAACGGTGAAGCTCGGCTCGCACTTCCGCCTATTTCTCCCAACCGCATTCACATATATATCAATTAGAACTAAATACACCAATATTCCCCGGGAAGAAAATACTTTCTATATATATAGCCCAAACTTTGGCTTATCAAAACGGCCGAAAACTCGCTATTTCTCTAAAGTCCAAAGGGAGAAATACTCACTTTAGGCTAGGAGTATATTAACACTAATTTGGAGCAATTCCACTTACCTTAGCTCGGTAGGACGACGGTGTCCGCCGGCTGACTTTCACGAAACTAACTCCCGCAGAATGCTCCCGGCAGCTTAATACTTCACTATCAAGATTAATTGAGTTTGACCGCGTTTAATAGCGTAAACAAACGGAATTTCAAAGAAATCCTCGTGCCCCCTATTTTCTATTTACTCGGAAATTATGAATTAAAATGATATAAATCAATTGGGGCTTATATATAATTGGTACCTATAAGTTGCATTCCTGAAATGCGATTTATAAGTCGCATTCTTTGAATGTGCAATTTATAAGTCGCATTTGCCTTTCTGCGACGCGCCGACTTGGCGCTTGTCCCATCTTTCCTCAAATTTTTTCTAGCATGTATGGCATTCAATAACTTTTAACCAACATGCTAATAGGTCTTATATATTACTTTTATTTTCTTAATATGCTAATAAGTCCACTATGATGATCTTTATATCTCTTGGATCACATAGATATCAGGCTAGAGTGGTGACATATGTTTGATTAATTGCCTGCATAGGCCTATGTGTATGTTTGTATGTTTTTTTCTGATTAAACAGGGCTTCAATATTTGGAGTATAAGGAAAAAATTTCCTGTGATCCAAAGATTGGGAAACTGTTTGTGTCGAAGCTGGCTCATTTTGGTTTTTTTCTAGTTATTTAATTTTTGTAATAATGTATGAATATATATATTTATATATATATATATATATATATATATATATATAAAGTGAAGGCTTATTGAAAGAGGGTTGGGGAATATGCTGGCTTCTACCATCCTTCTCCCCTTTTTATTTTAGTTAGCACATTTAGTTCGTTATGCGCCAATGCCAATAGAAATCTTGCCTAGAGGAAAACATTCTCGACTCACAAATATCCTATCTATAGGAACCTTCTTTTCGCATACTAGAAATCATGCCTATAGAAATTAATATAGAGGTTCATGGTTTAGAGTCCATATCCAAATTACAATCCAATGCCTCTTGAAAATTAGAATGGACTCGTACGCACATGCTATGGCGTCTCGTATTTTCTTTCTTTAGAATGATTTCAAATTTAATAATTAATTAATTAGGTGGGTAGTGAAAATGATAGTTGCTGCCTGAACAATATAAGCAACCTAAAATAGGTTGTGAAGTAATATTTTAATTGCACGAGGTGTTCAGTTAGATTAAAATAAACCTTCCCCATCTTTTGCATTGGAACTATGTTGTGACCTAATTTCCACTTAAGAGAGATATGTACAGGTCTCTGTGAGACTTGATATAAATCTTAATGCTTTTCATACGTGTGGTAGGATTTATTTAGTTTGTGAATTATTTGTCTAAAAAATTAGTTGGGGTAGTTAATTTTCTATTCATATTAAATTGTATTACTAATAATAAATATTAATTTCATGTATTTGTTGTTTGACATTTCTTTCTTCTCTTATTTTGAGTAGTTTTTATATTATCTAATCTTTATTAAATAAAAAAACAAAACAACTTTACTTATAAATGTTAAAATTCAGCTTTGAGTCAATTAATTCAATTATAAATTATTTGATTTTTAATTTTAACTAATTAAATAGTTCTAATTAATGCTTAACTTATTTATTTGCTCTAAAATTAATTTTTTATCACCACGCCTATCTTAGGATTAATTCTCAACCATTCTCGATCACTAGTCATTCTCCACATAATTAATGAATACTGTAGAGACTCAAATTTTTGCCCTCGAAAGGTGCCTAACCCCTTTTCGGCAACTTCAACTTTACCCGATTTTGCCGACTGTGGCAGTTAAATAGATTTTTTGTTAATTAGTTTATTCCAGTTCCGTAATGCACCATAATCATTAGGTGGTGACTGTTCATTTTAAATAATCTTGAAAGAGTTGTCACATGTTAAGTTTTATTTTCATGTAGAAAATGGGGTACGATAGCATGGCGACTTTGCTGAATTTTAGGTTATAATCAATACATGTTTTAATTATGTGGTTTTGCATGTTTTTATTGTTTTGGTGTTTTTATTTATATGTGCTTATTTTTTAATTCTCATGATCATCCTTTTTCTGTCCTCTCTTTATTTTAATCGATTTATTTTTTATTTGTGTAATGTTTTCCTTAAATTAACTTGTCTTCTTTCATATTTATTTTATTCCTTTCTCTACTTTATTTTGTTTCCTTAATTGATAAAGATTTATTACATCTTTAGATATGTTTTTGCCTTTTTTATGTGTTACTTTAAATATTTGGTTGCCTTCAAATTTTAAATTTTAGAAGATTAACTTTTTCATATTTTAATTTTTCTAATTAAACAATTTCCTTTTATGTCGATATGTTTTTTAAACTGATTTAATTTGCTTACATGTTCATCCCTTTCTTTAATTTTCAATTATCTATTTCCTTCCACAAATTATTTATTTTAAAAAAGTATAATTTACTTAATTGTGTGACTAATGAGCTTTTTAATTTTATCTTTTATTTATTGCTCTTTTCCTTATGAATTGCATATTTTGTTAATAGCTGCCATGTTTATCTTCTATCTATAAATTGTTACTTTTACTCTCTCCCGAAAAGTTCACGATCACACATTTGATAACGATTGCATGGTTTCACAATCGTTAACTATTTAAACCCATGTCAAGAAAAGCTTCATGATTTGATTGATCAACTCAGGCGCCGACGGTCATGATCTTTCTCACTCTCATGTTGTCCACTTGAGGGAACCGTATATAACCTCTCCACCACGCCATTTTTTTGTTTGTCATTTTATAATTTAAATTAGCTTCATGTATATACCTTTTTTTTATTCCTAATTATTTGCTTATTTGACATATGTTTAACTCGTTGTCTTTTAGTTTATTACTTTGATAATTATTTATCATTTTCTCTAATTGTTCATTTTATTACCGATTTTTATGTGTTACTTGTTATAGCTTTATATACATGTCATTCTTTTCATACCTTCCTCCATTTGGAACCTATTTTTATTTTTCTTCAAACGGCCAGTTCTATTGCACTACTCATTCCTCAACACCTATGCTGGAAAATATCTCATGCATTGGCCGATTAGTGTTGCGTCAATAGCCATGATCTTTCCTAGTATTGAGTTGTCCGCTTGAGGGAACCTTGTCTAAAATCACTCTTACTAAACCATTATATCTGGGCTATTTCTTTAAGATTAATTTGTTTTCATTTAGGCCCTTGTAACACCCCAAAAGCCCTCAAGGCTAGACCCAAGGTTTAAATCTGAAAATAGAAAAATCTACACTAGGTCACGTAACGACTCCATCGTGACCCATTAAGTCACTTGATGGATCATTGAGTGACTTTAAGTGGTACCATTTTGGAGAAGATGTTACTTCCCAAAGTTAGGATCGACTTCAGACAACAAGTTGTTATGTCCTAATGGATTGTGTAGTCAACGTTAAGTGTGGCACCGATAGAGAAAATATTGATTTTCAATGTACTCCATGATTAAGGAACGAGTCGTCAAGTCCCCGACGAATTCGTTTAGTGACCCGCCAAGTGGGGCGATTTTTGACTTGGGCCTTTTCGTCCATTGAGGACGAGTCAAGTGATGATCCGTTAGTTCCCGTGATGGGTCACTCATGATCCACATTGAAGATCAAAGGTGGAATTTCAGGGGTGGGTAGAAGTAATGTATTTGTCGAAGAGTCATTAAGCCGCATTAAACGCCCATTGGCAGGTCGCTGCCACGCGCCATATTTTCAAAGCGAATTTCCAGGGTATATTTTAAAATCCGATGCTTCTAACTCCTAAATGATGTCATTTTGGGACTTGTAAGGGTAAAATTAAAGGTTTTTTCCTAGCCTAATCCCTCATTTCACTCAAATCATTAGTGTTCTTCTCTTTCCTCTTAAGGCTAAAGAATACCTAGGGTTCTTCTCCAAGAGCTTCAATATTCAAGTTCTAATAGGAAATTTCTTCAAGACAAAGTATATGTGGCACTTCAACAAGGATATTCTTTTATCCGTGTCCCACTTATGTTCAAGACTCTAGCTACTTTGATTCTCTAGAAAGCATATTTTAGGTTTCCATTTTATGAATATTTTCTTTCATGTGTTCCATGATTTTCAAGGTTCTCATGATAAATAACACATGATGTTCATGTTTTCACTCTCAATTGAATGATAAATTCCCATGATTATATGTTAGCATGATTTCCCAAAGGTCAGCTCCATGAATTGTTGTTTTAAAGGTATGGTCCGTTTGAGATGTATGATTTTGGCCATGAATTCGGGCATATGATTTACACTATTATTTGGACTTATGATTTTCATGTGATTTAGTACGTTTAGCATGTTTCTTCCTCTATGATTCCCTGTATCATGGCCTCTGTTAGTAGAAAGTAGCCCCGACTAGACTCTCATTATTTCAAGATGATCAATATGTATATGGTTCTTTTTTAGACTCTCGTGCCTCGTGCTAGTACAAAGTAGCCCCGTCTAGTCTTAGAATATTAATCATGAGGCCTCGTGACGTATGCCGCGGTCCTTTAGGGCTTTGGGAATTCTTTCTAGATAAAGTGGTTCCGACTAGTCTTAGGACATCGCCTTTCAAATTATCGCTACATGTATCCATGTTTAGTTGGGAGTAGTACTTAGCATCGAGTAGGTTAGGCTCCGCCACTCAGATCTCATAATTATGTGCCACCGTACAACAAGGAATTCTCACAGTATAAAATGTTTCTTACTATAGGAATATGGATCTCATTATTTTGAGAATGTCTCTCCTTTGCCTCAATGGGCGCATGCATGGGTCATGCATATTAGAGACTGCCTCCCCGAGCTCACAGCAGGTAATTCTGGCCGAGGCTCACTCAGCAAGGTATGAACACCTCTTCCAATCGGTGTACAATTGGCCCATAAGGCCAAGTATTGGAGTTTGCCTGCTATCAGTCTCTCCCACAATACACCATTTTCAACTTTCGCAATGTTATTTCGTTATGATTTTCGTGATTATGATTTTATATTCGTACTTCAAGACATGTACATGACCCAAAAGCTACATTTACTTATCTTTCATTAAATGTTTTCAAACGAGCATATCATACGTAATTATGCATCTCGTATGGGTCATTGTACTTCACCTCGCTGATGCATTCGCTATGTATTCAGATAAGTCCTTTTCGGCATACTAACATATTCTAGCTTCGCTACATTTTCCATATACTCAGTATATTTCAAGTATCGACCACATACTATATGTGCTATATTGTTTTAAGGGATATAAATTAGATATTCAAACTCAACCCCGCAATTAGACACGCGCCGCACTCTATCACCGATAGTGGTATCTTACCTTCCGAGGATGGGAGTTTTGTTTCCTTTATTTTAGTTTATTTCTTGTTTTCAAAAGTTGGAGCTAGTGGGGCTTGTTCCAGCAACCCATCAGATTACTAGAGGCTTTTAGACAATGTAGTGCTAGTTTCACTTATAACTCGTTGTTGTTATATAATTTTTATCCTTCTATTTTTTATTAGATATGTTTTAGTTAAGCTTCCGCTTAATTATGTTCTATTATATGTTGTTATGTTAGCATTATTTTATTCCGTGCATTAGCTCTAAACTATTCATAGTTCTAGGACTGTATGGTGGCTGTGGTATGCACTGGATGTGGATATCCTTCATTTTTCCTTCTTTATTTGTTTCCTTATTTAAATTATTTTCTTCCATGTATGCCCTTTTCTTATTTACTTATTTGTTTCCTTGTTTAAATTATTTTTCTTCTTGCATATCCTCTCTTTCCTTAATCCCTTTATTTGTTTCCTAGTTAAATTATTTTTCTTCCATCTTCTAGATTTTTCCTTGTTTTATTTGTTTGATTTGTTTTTCTTCCAAAATTAATTTCCTTTATCTTTTTCGCTGATTATTTATTTCCAAATTATCCTTTTATTTTCTTATTTGACATAACTTATGACTTGTTTATTCCCAAACTTTTTTATTTCTATATTTACCTTTTATTTCTTTACTAAGTAATTATTGTTTTTCTTAACTTCTTTTTGTGTACACATGATAATTATTATAGCTTTATAAATTGTCATTATGTTCATACTTCTCCCAATTGGGAACCTCTTACTATCACACACTATACACGGAAGTTGTGCTTGCACTTTTTTTAAAAAATTTCAAACACCCATTTAGAAAGTCAACATATACATGGGGAAAATAGATAGTTTTACTACCATGCAACCACGTGTCTTCTCGCATAAGAAAATCTTTCAATCAAGGCTTACCTAAATCATGTAGGTATAGGTCAAGTGTTATGCATGCATTATTTCTAGGAGGTCTTGATACCTCTTGGTGTATTACACTCAATAGTTTGACTTTCCCCTGATGTCCCAAAAAGGTTATGACCCTGGAAAGGACACTATCATACATACTTGAATTTGGGGAGGTGAATATGCCTAAAAATGTAGACTATTCGCTCTTAAGACGGGAGGTTAAGCTAACATTTTATGATGCAAGATATTTCAAAACACCTTAAAGTGTTTTGCCATGCAAGTTGTGGAGAAGCATAAAGGAAGAAGGAGTATCATACATACTATAACTTTTATGTTTTTCTAATTTTCATTCTTGTAATATTTCAATTTTGTAAAAAAAGAGCATTAAAATATTTATTAAATATTTTTATTTACTATTTTAGTGGGAGAAAATAGAATGATACATTAGGGCATACTAGTCTCAAAAATTCATTAGGTTTACCTCAAGGCAATAAAAGAGGCCATAATACATTAGAACACGCAAATTATTTGCTACATGCTAATTCGAGATACATATTGCTATTTTATTTACATGTGTATTTATTTTCTTTGCTTATCTTCATCCTCCGACTCCAATCTTTTTATTCTAGAATCACTTCATGCTTACACTCAATCAATTTTTTAAATTACACTCTCTACACTTTTAGAATAAAATTATATAATCTTGGAGCCCAGTTAAATTTCCTCGTGTTCCTTCCAAAGTATCCTCTTTAATAGGTAATTTGTCTCGATCAATTATTCTAATTGTTTTTACTCATCCTTCGGCAAGCTTACATAAAATTCATTTGTTCATATTAAGTCCAAACTCTACTTTAGTTTTTCTTCTTTCTATTAAGGTTTCGATCCTCGCCATGACTCGGGCCCGATCATTATAGAGCCTCTATGACATTAGCATAAGGAATCAAATTTTTTTGCCCAGCTCTTTTTTTCGTAATAAGAGGATTATTTTACTAATTGGCTTGATCAACTCAATTTAAAAAAAAAATTGGTGGCCCAGGCGGTAGGAGCGTTGTGGCTAATGATCCTTCTCTGTAGCGGAACCATTGGAACGGACGACGTTAGGTACCAAGTCATTTTTTTGTTAGAATTTTGGGGTTTTCTACCTCATTATTCAAGGGCACAAAATCGAAGAGTTAGGGTGATTTCTTTGCGTAACGAGTTCTCATTCCTAAGATTAGAATTCTAGCTTGTTCTTTACCTCTTTCTTAATTCCACAACACCTAAAGCTAATGGGTGAACTTTAATGGTGACATTTTTAGTTGAAAACCCTAAGTTGTGAAAGCAAGGATAGTCAAATTAAATGAGTGAGTGTTGATTCATGGCCTAAAAGTGGGAAATTAACACTTTCTGTGTGAATGTGATTGTAGAACGTTGGCTTGTGATAGTTTGAGACTCAGAATTCACTCAATTTGGAACCCTTAACCTTTGTAGGAAACTACTTTAGGAGGGTTAGATGAGTAAAAATGTCATGAATTAGGCTGGGAGTGATCATCAGAGATTTGAGCTATGATAATTTCTTAGCTTGTGATTAACGGATTAGACTAAAAATAACGAGTAGAATGTAGTGGATTGAGTTCCCAAATCCTTGAATCAAGAATTAGACCTGATTGATTTCTTAATGTCTTGTTTTTAGATTTTTAACATTTGAAGGTGTTGAGAAAAAGCATTGCATATTCTAGTTCTCGCAATCCGGTAGGTTATGGCTTACCTTTTGTTTTAGATTGTAATTAGTGACTTATATACATGTGTACTATTAATTAACAATTAATAAGAATAGAGGATCATAATATGATGATGTGATGAACGATTTGTAGTGACATAACTATAAAATTGAGGATTAAAACCTAAGTGTATGAGAACAAGTGGATAAGTGAAACCTAGTTAATAACTAATAAACGGGAATGTACTCTTCTTGATATGATGCTCTTGATGAAATACTTGATGTGATGTTTTTGACAAAACAACCTCAAGATGATATTTTGAATAGCATGTTTGATGATAGGTGATTGTAGTTGCTCTGGATTGTATAATTTGGTGGTGTAATCTTGATGGTATAATCTTGGGAGAATGATCGTAATAGTACGAATAAAGGGAAGAAGTGAACCGATAATACCTAGTTGATTATATGAGCTTAACATTGTGATTTAATTTTTATTTAAAATGTAAGGCTGGTAGTATAAATTAACTAGCTTAAAATGAATCCGATGAAAGAAAGTATTTTTGAGAAACCATAGTAGCAGGATTGAATAACTAAATCTGAATTGCGTTGAAATGATTATTATGCATTAAACATTCCTAGAATGAATATGTTAGAAGGGATGATGATAATCCTGAGTAAGTTAACTTGAAATGAGGATCAATATGAACAATATTTTGATCAATATTGCGAGAACCTCGTTTACATGACACATCCTTATGCGAGAGGGTAGGAAAAGTTGAACCGATGAATTGTGAAGGTTATCTTGTGTGTTTTATTATTATGATGTATGACGTGAGACTTGACTAATTGATAAATAACTAGAAAGATATAAAGTTATGCTTATGAGGAGTTAGACTTTATATAACGATGTATGTCTAGGTGGATTGACAATATGATTAATTGGTTTTCGTATGCTTATTGTGATGAAGGTAATGATGATTTAGTTATGTTCTGTGAATGAATCCAAGATGAATAAATGTGGTTCATTGTTGTGAAATTTAAGTGCAATTGTAATAATCAATTTGTACTTACGAGGAGTCATGTGTGTTGATTAAATTAATAGCATGTTGAATTGTAAAATGAATGATTATCGATTTATATGTCGCTCTAAATTGTCCTTGGGACTCTGGATGAAATGCACAATAAATTATGCCGATGAATGTTGGCCGATATATCACCTGAAGTTGCTTATATGAGGTGAGTGATTAATAAGCATATCAGATATATTTATGAAAATTGGATAATATATTCTTATCCTTAGATGAGTGGCTCATGTCCGAGGTGAGCATTTGGAAGAGCGAAAGTGTGATTGTATCATGACCCGATGAACACTGACGCGACACGCACTTAAGATCATAAGTGACTCCAAGAAAATCACGGTAAACACACTTATATTTAGATTGATTTGCTAAAAATATATAATATTAAGAGGAAGTCAAGCAAAGAAATAAGCAAATACCGATTCATAACGGAAAGATGAACAAACACTAAAACTAAAGTTGAAGTTAACATGTACTATCCGAAAGCCTTCTAAAAGAATCGATGAGCTGCTAGACAAGTTCCCACTAACTCTAATGTCTCAAAACTAAACTAAAATAACTACTGAAAATGGAACTCTTACCCTTGGAATATGAGGACTCACCACCTGTCAGCTGGAATCACCAAGAGAAAACTAGTTGCAAAGTTGAGGTCTGGTACCGAGCCTTACATCATAAAATGATATAGAACATAGAAATATGTGATTAGTACTTTGAATGTACCGAGTAGGTGAGATATAAGTTAAACATAAGAATATTATTAATATGGAACTTTACCGACAAGACATGCAATGACCATATCTGGAATCGTACATACAAAAAGAAGTTGAAAGTATGACAATATCAGAAGAATCCACAATCGCCCGAGGTCATAAGCATCTCGCGAAATCTCGACGACCAACTACACTGGAGACTATGACTCGTACTTAATCAACTGCATCAGTGTGGGAGCCTATAACCGACATATAACAACGTGAGCTAGACATGGAGTTCAATGTATAAATCCTATCAAAGAGAGCTAACTTTACCTTGCCAAAGGGTATAGTGGTTTAAATGTGTGATCATAATATGGGGCCCATTCGAGCTATTTAACCTAAGGTGGCACGTAGTCTCCGGGAATCTGGGTGTGCCTTCAATCCCATCCCGCTCGGTGCCAAGTACTACCCCACTGAAAATCTACTTATATCTAACCGATCGATAGCTCAAAACTCGATGTCCTAAGACTAAGCCGTAACTACTTCTCATTCGAAGGATTCCGAGAGTTTAAGAACCCGAAAGAAACCGTATTTTGGATCTGTCGCAGCCGCTTTTTGTCTGAAAGTGCCATGATAGTCTAAAACGAAAATCATGCTGATAAATTGATACTACAAAATTTAATAAAAGATCAAGAAGAGTCAAACCGATCACCGATATTTTCTTGAGAATACTATGTATATATTCATACTTTAAAATAATAACTTTAAGTAGAATCATACATGCTGAGGATTTATGCTTAAATAACATTCCATGAGAAAAAGATACAACATTCTAGACCAACTTTTAAATCATGTAAGAATCAACCCAAATATCATAATTGTCACGACCCGAGCCGGGACCCTGCATCAAGCCACGACCTAGAACTACGATGGCCCAATTCAACCCATGGCATGTGCATAGCAACTCAAGAGTGTAAATTAATGCAAGTGAAACTTAAAATTTAAACAATAATAAGAAGAAATAGTGAGATGCAAATATAGGCCAAAGTATATCAATACTCTACAAGCTGAATTATCTCAAGGATTCGAGAGTTTAAGAACCTCGAAAGAAAACCGTATTTAAGACTTGTCGAGTCGCTTTGTCTCGAGTGCCATGATAGTCTAAAAACGAAAAATCATGTCATAAATTGATACTAAAATTTAATAAAAGATCAAGAAGAGTCAAACTGACAACCGATATTTTTGGAGAATACTATGAATATTCATACTTCCGAAAATAATAACTTTAAGTCGTAATCATACATGATGAGGATTTATGCTTAAATAACATTCCATGAGAAAAAGATACAACATTCTAGACCAACTTTTAAATCATGTAAGAATCAACCCAAATATTATAATTGTCACGACCCGAGCTTGACCCTGCATCAAGCCATGGACCTAGAACTACGAGCTGGCTCCAATTCAACCTATGGCATGTGCATAGCAAATCAAGAGTGTAAATTAATGCGGAAACTTAAAATTTAAACAATAAGAAGAAGAAATAGGAGATGCAACATAGGCCAAAGTATATCAATATCACAACCCGAATTATCTACATAATGTCCGAAAAGCCTCTAAAACATCTCGATGAGTTACGGACAACTTCCCAACTAGCTCGCATGAACTGAAGGCAAGTCAAGTACCATGCAAATAAAACTACTAACAACTTAGATAATAAGGACTCACCAAAATGTAATGGACTGGACTGAAAAGAGAAAGCAACTATCGGCGAAACTGAGCCGATCACTCGAACTATATCATGAAATGATATAACATAGAGTATGGTCAATACATATAATGTATGGTATGTAGGGAAAGTAAAATATTCTTAGTAAATCATAAGATCATGAGAGTAAGGACGATATGCTAAACTCGTATCTCGAGACATACATAATCATAAGTTCGTTATCATAACCGCACATAGTGACCCAAAATTTAAAAATAGAAATCATATAACATTTGTCATAGCCGAAATCGTAAGTAAAAGCTTAAAATCGATCATCCGGTCAAATTCGTTGTAAACATACTACCATAATATATGAACATAAATAACTCAAAGCAAGATGAACAATGGGAAACTTTTCATAATCTGACAACCACAATGTAATGCAGCGCACGTCGATCCCACGTCTTGCCTACATGGAGGAGAGCTATCCAAAGCCTTGCCAAGACAAAGGATGAATAACGTAGAATCAGCTGGGCAGTTCGAGGAGTAAGCACTCTTTAGAGGTCCCAAATATATCTTACACACGTAGCTATTTAGATCGAGGAACTTCAACTCCTGCCTACCTTGCTAGACACTACTCCCAAAACATGCATATTGCTCATATAATCGTATTCTAAACATAGCTCATGAACATTGAGTCTTGACTCCAAATCAACATAAACTAATCTTGTTAGACTTGGCTAAAATCATATTAGGCATACTTAAATTGCATGGGCTTCTGCCCAAATCCCAAAATCATGCATACCTAAAATAGACTTCATAATTTGAAATCATGGAATATAACTTGAGAATTTATAAACATTCATGCATACTTTGATAATTCATTATTCTTGAAATCATGGAATCATAGGCTTGATCTTCATAAAACATGCATAATAGAGCATAGTTTGGAATAACTGAAAACATGAATTTATATAAAATTGAGTATAACCGCCATTAGACTTTAAAACTAATAGCCCAGGCCGCCGCTGTAGAAATTGTCCGCTGGGCGTTTTCGCCTCACAGCTTTTTAAACGCGGGGTTTAGTGTAAGGCTTGTTTGAAGTAATCCCACACTCGGTTTAGGCGAATCCTACATCTACAAGGAGGGAGAATGAAGAGTGTTATGGGTGTTTGGATATCTTCCTTTTTAGACGCGTTTTTAAAAAACCGGTGAGATGCGAAGGCTCCAAAGTGGACAATTTCTACAAGTTGCGGCCTCGGCTGTTACAGCTGGTATCGTAACCGGTGCTCCGGCCGGTGGTGGGGCAAACCCAACGCTGGGCAAACCGAGGACGCTGAGTCCCGAGGGGGGTGAGTGTAAGGCTTGGCTTTAGGCGAATCCCACATTGGTTTAGGCGAATCCCTACACGGTTGTGGAGGAGAATGAAGACTTCTTTATAATTGCTTGATACCTTTCCCTTTGTAGACGCATTTTTAAACCATGAGGGGTGAAGGCTCCAGTTTTGACATTTTCTACAAGTGTATTCCGGCCTACAAAACATACTTAGATCATGAGGGATTAGACCTATAAACATATCATATGACTACAAATTGGGTTAAAACCCTTGGAATCAATGAATTTACTAAAAATTTGGATTCAAGTGACTTCTGAGAAGAAGCCAACAGTGGCAGAAGAAAACCTCATTCATAGTCCTACATACTTGGGTAAACCGATTTTAATGTCAGTTCTTGAAAGCCCAAGAGAATTGGGGAGAATTCTGTACCTTGATCTTGAAAAGGAATCTAAATATCTTGCATGCATAGGAGTCTAATGACTTAGAATAGACTAAACCTCTAAAACACTCCTTTCATGGTTTAAAACAATGTCATTATGAGTTAGGAGCTCAAGAATTTATGAAACTTCCTCTCGGGAATTCACATAAAAATTTGCTTCATCGGCTATAAAGACCACTCTAATGGTCGTCATAGCGTACCACGGTCATGTTGGATCGTCTCGTTGTATTTGAAGCTAATTTTTGTACTCTAATTGGGTTCTCCACCAATCATTCGACTGTGACAAGTCGCCATATGAAACAATGATTCATTACTCGCCCGTTGCTTCCGTGAAATATTATGCTTCTTCTATTTTCAACCCAACGACAGACGTAATGAGTCGTCCCTGAAACAACGACTATCATATCCTCTCATCGTCTCCGACTGCACTGGGCCTTTTATGAACCCTATTCAATGGCTACTTAGAATGACCCATTGGATCTTCCAACAAGTCATTGCTAGACTATTATTTAATAGTACCGGACCGGGACTTACCACGAAGGCCAACGGGTGTTGTTCCCAACAATGACTCATCCCTTGAGTCGCCCTATGACTCGGTGTAAATTTTCCTGCTCTTTTCTAATTCAACCCTTGGTTTTGATCTTAAGAACTTTCGGGGTATTACAACTATCTGCCCTTGAACATTCTTCCTCAAATGTAGATTAAGCATACCGAAGGGCTATGGAAAGAATCGAAATCCCAAAACCGAACAACTAAAAACTAAAAACACACTGAGTTACCGACTGTGATTGATACACATGTCTTAATTGAATTCTTGAAATATACATATATGCTATGACATGAGAGAAACCGAGACAAGCTTGACATGAAACTCGAATAGAGTACTAAGGAGAAAACCGATACCATGCTGGAACCGAGCCGTAAGGAAAAGATGCGGGTATCTAGACATCATATATGTTCGTTTTTTCCCACGTAGCCCCTCAATAATTTGATTCCACCACAACACCTTCACCGGCCGCTTCTGCTTTCTCAACTGACCTGACGATCGAGGATCTCAACCTAACCTCCTCATAGGTAAGGCTATCTTTCACATCCATGTTTCCACCGTAACATCTAAGGCTAATACTAATGAATTTTTAATAGAGATACATAGAAACCTGATGTACCGGGGCCACCGCCGTACTCAACCCATATGCCACTTTGCTCGCCGTCTAAAATCCTATAAGGACTAACTTATCTTGGAGTAAGCTTCCCTTTCTTTTCCAAACCTCATCACTCCCTTCATGGAGACAATCTAAGAAATACCCAATCATCCACCTCAAACTCAAGCTCCCGTCCTCACATCCGCATAAGTTTCCTGACGACTCGAGTTGTTTTCAGACTCACAAGCCGCACTTTCTCCATTGCCTCACGAGCTCAATATGGCCCTATCAACATAGCCTCACCTACCTAAAACCATCTAATAGGTTATCTACACTCTGCCTATAAAGAGCCTCAAATGTAGCGATCTATATTGGAGTGGTAACTGCTATTGTAAGCAATTTCATTAGAGGAAAGTGGTCATCCAAGCTATCCTTGAAATCAATCACATATGCTCTCACGTGTCCCCGCAGTCCGATGGTTTTCTTGTCCCGAGCATCTGTCCGCGAGTGAAAAATGGTGCTAAGCTTTACTCGAGTACAAAGTCCTTTCTAAACGACTCCAAAAATAAAAAGGTGAACTGAGTAACCCTACCTTAGATGATAGAAAAGGAACTCTATGCAATCCAACTAACTCCCAAATGTACAATCTAGCATAACTCGTTACACCTCATAAATTCTCGACATGTAGATACTATTCTACATGTTGGTTAAGATGTTTTGATGCCATACATGCTAGGAGAAGGCCCGGGAAAGACCGAATAAGTGATTATCGGCCGAACCATCGCGGAGTGAGCCCGGGGCGTAACCTCTCCGCACCCGCGCCATGTCACGAGGGAGGGCCCCAAGCGAGGGCGACGTTTCCACGGAGGCCCTGTCCAGGCCTGGCAGCATAAAGCCTCCAAACTTTGGTTTTAAATGAAATTTCATATAATTTCAAGTGAGAAACAAAGGGTAAAACCAGAGAGGAGGAACATGAACAAAACCTACCAAATTTCTTCGATTACGCCGTTATACGCATCCAAACTCGGTATAACCTGGGTAGTGAGGTATTAAGAAGAGAGCATTCCCTGCGGATTTAGTTTCATAAATCGGCCGGCGAACCATCGTTCTACCGAGCTAAGGTAAGTGGAAAATTGCTCCAAAGTAGTTTCAATATACTCCTAGCCCTAAAGTTGAGTATTTCTCCCTTCAAGACTTCCTCGAGAAATAGCGAAGCCGGATGTATTTGTTAGTTCGTGCTTGGATTGAGTATATATATTAAAAGTGATATTTTCTTCTAATATTACCGTATTTAGTTCTAATATATATATATATATATGAATGCGCTTGGGAGACAGCTGAATATTAACCTAGCTACGCCGCTAGTCGGGAAATCAAACGAAGGTGGCGTAAAGTTAGTTCTTCGGTAAGATAGCAATCCCAAGATAGTAAATAGAGTAAAGTCTAGAATAAAGAACCTAGAAGTCGAGTATTGAGTCCAAGATAACTAAAGAAGCATGTTATTATAAATTTTGTTATATTTAGAATAAAAGTTACAGAGCACACGACGCTCGTATAATATTTTAGATACGTATAGCTCGCATGAGAACCGCCTTAATGCGTAAAGAGAATCGTAATTGCATATATCAAAACATGGAGAAGGGCTGCATTAACATGCTCGCTATACGTGATTATTGTTTGTTGAGACTCGTTTAGCATGAGGGCACCTTTTGAGCGTCCTTGTCGCCCCGGGTTAGTAACTGCTGGACTCGCCCGCCGAGGGTGGGGACACGCCACTCTAAGAAGTGGTATGTCATTCGGCTAGAGGACGAAGATGGGATGGAGCATTCCCATATGAGGCCATGAATAGCATTACGTATACAAATACAAACATACAAGAGTATGGGAGCATGAAGACAGAGTCCTCCCACTTACAAAGTTATATATCGAGGTCATAGTCCGAGCCGGAGACCTGTGGGACCGGTAAGAGGTGCCTTAGTTAGTAAGCGAGTGAGTGAGTTACTTTGGATGGTTTTGACCTCGGTAGGGGTATATATATTGTGTGTTGGTTGGCACCTTCGGCTTATGGGGTCAGGTATAGGTCCGTGTATGTTATATATGTATATATACATGTTATTTATTAGCCGATAGATAGCAAAGCCCACGTCGATGTATGCTTCTACCTTACCTTCGCATAAATAAGCTTATTTCGCATCCCGCCACCATAGTTTCAGATACTTTCTCCTATTCAGAACTACTAGTATTATTTCTTATATTCAATTATGCTCAGCTTTACTTTACATACTTACTCGCAGTACTAATGCCCGTTTGGGGCGCCGCATTACTTGGCCCGTTGTGTACCCATAGACGAGGAGCCAACCCCTCGTGATCCCGCCGCAGTCATCAACTCCTGTCATCTGGAGCTTGATATTTAGAGGTATATTTTATTTTCTTTGTTGCATAGTACGGTAGGTCGTGGGGCCCCTTTCGACCATCTTATCGCATTCTTAGAGGCTTGTAGACCGTATATATTTCCTCGTGGTTAGTTGTGCGCCAGGTGAGGTCGTGCGTATGTTTAGTTGTTTATGCTGTCCGTGTGGGGCCTTATCCAATTAGTAGTTGGTGACCTTGCCGGTCACAGAGTAGTTTAGCTTCTCATTCAGTTCTCAGTGAAACTAAGTAAGCATGGCGCGTCTTGTCGCCCGCATAGGTTCCTTATATTGATACGATTCTTGTTAGATGTTGTTGTTGTATCAAGGTGGCTATAGGCCTAGCCGGCCGGGCCAAGAGCTGCACTGCCAGGAGAGCCCGTTGATTCCGTGAATCGAGTTGGAGCTGAGCCGCACCGTAAGTTCTTAAAGCAAGTAGTCTAGCAACCAGGTCCTAGTAGGGCACCAGTGCCATTCATACCCCCAAGGGCGTGACAAACTTTTTGTATCGAGCAAAGTCGTGTCCTGTGAGCTCCGCAAGCCGTGCGAAGTAGTTTCTGTCTATGTATGTGTTGTGCCTACATACTATAGGCAAGAGGCCGCAAGACATGATAGGATGGTTACTCTTTTTTCATGTTCGCCGTGCCATAGATCAAAAGACATGACTTGGTTGAGTCCTGGGGGAACTTACCGCACTCTTTGTTTGGCGTGATAGTTTGGAAGATTAGCGACATCCTGCTATAGGAAGGAGACTGGACACCGCAGCAGGTATGTGTGACTAGTGTGATGTCAGCTACATTTAGATTTAGCCCGATCCGAGGGCGACACAGAGGCATCATCACGTTCTCCTAAGCAGCCCCACCTCACTCGCAGAGTTCAAATTTATGGATGAGCCAGTCTTAGAATGGAGAGGTGGTTCAACTATGCCTACAGACATTTCATCTCTTACCTAAAGGCCGAGGATGATTTCTAATGGGTGTATGTACCATCTAGTTAGGGTTAAGGAAATTGATTCTGAGACCTCGACTATCCGCCCATACTCGCAGGTACGTGAGTATCCAGAGGACTTTCCCGATGATTTACCTAGAATTCCTCCCGAGCGTGAGATTGATTTTGGTATAGATCTTCTTCATGACACCCAGCCTATATTTATTCCACCCTACGGGATGGCTCCACCGAGCTAAAGGAGTTGAAAGAGAAGTTGAAAGACTTGTTAGATAAGGTTTTCATTAGAGCGAGCAAGCCCATGGGGTGCGCCTTCTTTGTCCAAAAGAAGGATGGTTCTCTTCGAGTGTTATTGACTATCGACAATTTAAAAGTCACCGTAAAGAATGTGCATCCTTACCGGTGATCGATGATTTGTTTGACCAGCTTTAGGGTGCCAAGTCTTTCTCAAAGATATCTCGATCCGGTATCACGCCGTAGGTCAAGAGAGGATATCCCAAAGATAGCCTTCGTGAAGTGGTATGACCATTATGAGTTTATAGTTATATCTTTTGGAGTAACAAATGCTCCTACATCTTTCATGGACTAGATTAAAATAGGTGTTCAAGACAATAACTCGACATGTTCGTGTCGTGTTCATTGATGACATCCATATATACTGGCAATGAGGAGCATGTCGCTCATTTGAGAGTAGAGCTTCGTAGCCCAAGGACGCCGCTTGTATGCCAAGTTTAGAAAGCGCGAGTTTTGGTTGGACTCGTAGCATCTTTGGGCCATGGTATCGAGCGAGGGCATAAAGGTAGATTCTCTAAATCAAGGGAGGTGAAAACTCGGCCCGACCAAGAATCCTTCGCTTATTTGGAGTTTCTTGGGTTTAATGCTACTATCAAAGGTATGTTGAGGGTTACTCATCCATTGCAGCACCTTGACCAAATTGGATCGAGAAGAAGGTAAAATCAATGGCCTGGAGGCTTGAGAAGAGCTTTCAAGAGTTGAAGACTCGACTACTTCAAAGACCAAGTTGTTCACTCCTACCTGAGCTACTGATGGTTTTATTGTGTATTGTGATGCTTCCAAGTAATCGGACTTGGGTGTGTGCTTATGCAGCATGGGAAAGTGATAGCATATCCTCAAGACAGTTGAAAGTCCCGCGAGAAGAATTACCCAACCCATGATCTTAAATTGGCCGCGGTGTACTCCGCCTTGGAAGATATGGTGACAATATTTGTATGGGGTCCATGTAGATGTATTTACGAATCACAAGAGGTTACAATATGTGTTCATGCAGAAGGATCTCACACTGGCAAGAAAGTGGTTGGAACGACTTCAAGGACTACGAGATATGTCCTTTACCATCCGGGTAAGGCTAATTTAGTAGCAAAACATTATTCCTAGTAGGCTCTCTATGGAGAGTGTGTCCCATGTGGATGAGGGAATGAAGGAGTTAGTGAAAGATGTACATCGACTCGCAAGGTTGGGATTTAGGTTGGTCGACTCCGACTCATGGCGTGTTGTTGTCTAGAATGGGTTAGAATCGGTCCCTTGGTGACTATGTGAAAACTAGAAAAAGATGAGATCCTAATTTGCAAGCTAAAAGAAGCCATTCAAAGTCGAAGAAGTCTTCTCCCCAAGGGGGAGATGGTGTGCTTTGGTACCAAGGTCGCCTATATGTTCCAGATGTTGATGACTTGAGGGAGCCGATGATGCATGAGGCTCATGGAACTAGGGTTCTCTATTTGGCCAAGTGCCACCAAGATGTATCATGATCTAGGGAAATATATTGCGGAATGGAATGAAGAAGAGGTTGCGTAATTGAAAGGTCCCCAACCGCCAACAAGTAAAGGTCGAGCATCAAAGGCTAGGAGGCGACTTTAGATTCCTTCAATCCCACATGGAAGTGGGGAAGAGATTAATATGGATTTCATTGATGTGCCAACCTCGTATCATCACACTATGACTCGTTTTTTGCCAGGGTAGACAGATGACCAAGGATGGACATTTGTTACTAGTCAAAACTACGACTCGGTAGAGGATTACGCCAAACCTGTATATCCAGAGTTGGTTCGATTTCATTGAGTACCTTTTTCTATCATTTAGATTGATGTACTAAATTTACCTCTCGCTTTGCGCCCTTTCCAAAAAGAGTACTTGAGACTTAGGTTAAACTCAACACAAGATTTCATTCGCAGCACGGGATGTCAAGTTAGATGACAATTCAAACACTCAAATACACGTTGAGAGCTTGCGTGATGGACTTTAAAAGAAGTTGGGATGATCACTTGCCCCTAATCGAGTTCTCTTACACACGCTTATCACTCCAAACATCCAAATGGAATCGCTCGAGGATCTATATGAAGGAGATGATGATCTCCAAAAAGATGGTTTGAGGTTGGTGAGTTGTACTATGATATGGACAATATTCAGTTCATGAGGCTATGGTGAATATTCAGTTAATAAGGGACAGGCTGAAACCACTCGTGAGTCATCAAAAGTCCTATGCAGACGTAAGAGAAGAGAGGCTGGAATTTGAGGTGGACGACAATGTTCAAGGTATCTCCCATGAAGGAGTAATGCGGTTTGGGAAGAAAGGAAAATTTAGTCCCCGTTATGTTGGTGCCTACCGAATTTGAGAAGGTTGGCAAGGTGGCGATGAGTTGGACTTGCCCCCAAAGTTATCTTCCATGCATCCCCGTGTTTCATGTATCGCCGTTGAAGAAGCGCTTGGGTGACTAGCCCCAGTTGTTTCGGTGGACAATGCTGGTGTGAAAGATGGGCCTTAGCTATGAGGAGGTTCCTGTGAAAATAATGGATCGACAAAGTGTTCGGAGGCTAAGGAACAAGGAAGTAGCTTCGCCTCAAGTATTTAGGAGGAATCAACATGTTGAAGGAGGTACATGGGAGCCGAAGGCATATGATGGCTAGATACCCACATTTGTTCTCTACTGCCTTGGTTCCAGCCTTGAGGTATCGCTTGCAAATTTATACTCTATTTAGTTCGTGTTTAGTCTATGCGACTGTCATACGTATATGAATGTGTATTTGAAGCATGAAATTAGATCCGCTATGTGGTTTGAATCGAGGTAGTCATTCCTGCTAGTTTTTTGGTTAAAATGATCAATACTTGAATATGATAATTGCATGTTTCGTTTTCCCTTGTTTCCTACATTCTAGGACAAATGTTCCCAAGGGGGATATATTAACACCAGAAGTGCCTAGTGGTAGACCCAGAATTAAAAGTTGAAACCTGAAACTAAGAAAAATGTTGTGTATCAGGTGACCCTACTGGGACGGGTTGGTCAAACCAATGACCTATCGATAAGTCGTGAAAGCATCCGGTATGGGGGCCATGGAAACAACGACCGATGTGACAACTCATTATGGGAAACAACGAGCCACCGTTTGTAGTGGTGGGAGATGCACCCATATCCGGGAAGCAACGGTTATCCGAATACTGCCATGAGTTACCACGGCCGTGGAGCCAAGAGTCCTCATTTAAGTGGTGAAATATCCAAAGGGGTCTGATGGAAGGAAACCAAGACTCATTTGTGGATGTAATGAGTCGTGGTGAGGCTCATTGTAGGATGAGGTGCCAATCTCGCAAGAGGAAATAGTCCATCAACGACCATTGTATTATATGACGACTCCATCATTTGTGGTCAAGGGGTTGGTGAGCCGAGACTCAAGCCTGTGATGATACAACACCGATGGTCACCACGGGTCATTTGGGGGATGCCCAACGACCCGCTGGAAGCGCCGTTGGTCGCCTAGTGAAGAATTTTATGCTAATCATTAAGGGCTTTTTCATCATTCCTACGTTCTAAGGACCTATACTACTCTGTTTAAGGCTCGTAATTGTGGGTTTTAGGAGGGGAAAAACCTATTGTAAGCCATTCTTTCATGCATCCAAACTTAGAGAAATAAGGGAGGTGATCTAGGAGCAAGTTTTCAATGTTTTCATTAAAATTCTTGGGAAATCGGGAAGTGGTAGAATCAAGCCCTTTCGCTTATGTAGGGTTATGAGTGGGTGCTTTTCACTATGCCTAATTTCTACATAAGTTATGACAATTCTCTATGATCAAGTTATGGGTTTTCATCCAAATGCATGAATCTTCTATTTATACACATGGTATGAATTGATTATTATTTTCTTATCGAATTTGCACATGGCTACCAATGATTCCAATTAAAAATTTATTTAGACTAATGAATGTTGAAACCCATTAACGAGATGATCATGAAAAGTGAGATTTTTTGTTATATGTATAATAATGAGATATTATGATGAAAAGCTTGTTTCAAGCTACCCATGTTTATAATTTTGTTTTCGATGAGAGAATTAAGTATTGCTATGTATGATAAAGCTTTGGGCAATGCTCACATATTAAGTTTAAATAGTGATTTTCCCAAACTAAGCTACTACATTGTTTTGGAGCCGAAGTCTCCCAAATTTTATACACTAGCTTGTGGTATGTTTTGAGTTAAGTCTTCCTATGCATAGTTTAATACATGATTTTGGAGCAAAGGCTCCCATGTATGTTTTCAGCTTGTGGTATGTTTTGAACTAAAGCTTCTCATATGCATGATTTCGTATTTGAGATGTATTTGATTATTGAGCTTTGTCAATAGATGATGTTGAGCTTCCTTATATATGATGTAGAGCACATGCATGTTTTTGGGAGTATTTTCATACACAGAGTAGGCTATAGGTCGATCACCCTATGCGTCAGAACTACGCGCCAACGTAGGTTTATACTATTATATGACTTGGGACCTCCCTTGTGAGATTCCCCTTGCCTGAATGAGTCTTTAACTTGATATCGATATCATGGTAGCGTCCTTAACCTCGGAAAGGTTTTGGATGGCTCTGCCCACTTGAGTGTAATATCTGGGACCACGTAAGCTCTATTTTTGTATGTCGCTTAAAGGATGAGTCTCCCATTGTTCCTCCTGATTTCAGATATGCATATTCATTACTTATAAGATTTATGTAAATGCATGTTCTAAAGCAGGTTTGACTCAATGTTTAGCTTTTACTTATAAATGTTAGAATTCAGCTTTGAGTCAATCGATTCAGTTATGATGTTATGAAGCTTGTTATATCATGTTATGAAGAGGTATTGATTTCAGAAAGAATGCATGCAAGTCCTACTCTATGTTTTCTGATGTTATATTTTAATTAATGTATTGTCTTTAAATGATTTTACTTACATTAGTGGTTTTAGTTACCTTGCATACTCGGTACATTCCACGTACTGACCACATACTTCTATGATGTATCATTTCATGATAGAGGACCCGGCTCTCAGGTTCACCCCCACTCTTAGTCAGCTAATCGGAGTAGCGTCTGCCTGTTGGTGAGTCCTCATCTTTCGAGGGCTAGACTTTCAGTTTTTCTTATGTATTTCAGTTTTAGTATTGTTGAGTTAGTTGGGGGTCTTATCCCATCAACTCGTCATATTTAGAGGTTTTTCAAACTTATGTATGTCATCATCTTCGGATGGTGTATTCTTATATTATAGATGAGTTAGATTTCCGCTAAGTGTATTATGTTAATTCTTCTGTTTGTTGATTGAGTTAGATATATGCTTATGCCATGGATCGACTTGGGGTCTCTCGGGGCTCCTTTTCTCGTGTCGCGATCTGGGCCTCTGTTCGGGTCGTGACAAATATGATTTTCCTGAAAACAAAGTAAAAGCACCTCATATCCATATAAACATACCTAAGACCAAGCATTTTTCCTATGTTTTAAGCGTCGAAAGTGCTATAAACACATAGCCTATCAAAGTTTGAGATCTGGCACACTACGCCAACCATAGCACCAACCTAAGAATAATTTTCTATAAAATTTTGGTGGCTGGTTCGCCACTCCAGCTATCTCATAGGCCAAATTTTCTCGAACTCTTTTTTCTTCAAACCTTGTACCATTTTTGAGGCCTTTTTCCATGGGTAACTTGCTAAAATCATCTCAAAACACTTGTTATTTCATTTAACACATACATTCATGAAAATTATGCATTTCATAAGGATAATTTTCTCAAAATATGATAATAGATGGATAAAAGTATGGCAAATGGGCATAAGAATATGCCCAACATCACTACACACTGAATATTGATGGAGTGACTGACTCCGGACTAAGTTATATAGAGGAAATGATTTCAAGAAACAGACATGCATACTAAGACATGAGAGCAATTGAGTGACATGAAATTGAGTAGAACACTATGGAGGAACTATTTCCTCAAACTAGAACTGAGCTAGTGAGGATGGAGTTATAAATTCCGAAATGGCTTTCTGATATTCAAATAGCTGACATGACAACTTATCTAACTGAGAGTAAGACTTAACTGAGTTCAGCTTCCTAGGTAGTGCCTTCCACTAGCTGATTTATCCATAAAACTTTGATAAAACCACACCCCTGCTTTCCCAACTTATCAACCTGATGGTCTAAGATTTAAAGTGGAACCTCCTCATAAAAGAGAAGATTCTTCACAGTAACACCTCATCACCCCTTTCTTGGGTGAAACTTGCAGAACGTGTTAACTACACCAACTTCCCTAAATGCCACCACACCATTTAAACCTATCACTATAATCATCTTATGGCTTCTCAATAGCTTATACTATCAAAAAGCTTCTCTGTGTCCCTGGCATGACTAAACAACTACACTTCAGGAACTTCTATACACAGAGCAGCTAAGGCATAAATAGAAAGTAATTTTGAACATACACGTTGCAACCATCATTTCAATCATAGGTGAACGTGCACAGGGCGTAGAGTAACACAAGTCGTAAGCACAAATAATTCAAGAAATCTAAGATGAACGTATCCATGATGTAGCATGATCTCATTAGCCGTTACGGAAAATCTAAAGGACTGAATTCATAGAGCGGAGCATACCGTGAGACATAATTTTACGTGTATAACGATTTTCATAACATCAAATCGAGATTTATTGAATCATCGCGTAACACTGGGATCACTGTCTGAAGCGGTTACCTCTTAGTCTAGGAATCTGAATATGGCATATGCATGGAGTTCTTGGAACATAGACGTGGGCATAACATGTTTACGTACGGCATGCGTAGAGTGTCATACTAATTTAAACACAAGGGAAACATTTGAACAAACACGGGACGACATCCCACAGTTACTGTTCCTAGAACTTCCATACTTAGAAACTCAAGACTTGACTTGGTCCTTCACCTTATCACTATCCCTTAGCTCAGAAGTCATCCTTCTAAGCATTTGGACCTCTTCTCTAGGTTGGGCTATAATCACTAGCTCATGTAAGGTCGAAGTACTACTATACATAAGGATGTTAAACTCTTCTATTCCTACTCCATCTGAAAGTACTAAGATTTTTTCTATGATCTCTTTCTTATGTACTCCTAACTCCTTCATTTGACCTTAAAGCTATCACTAATATACTTCTCCTGGTCGTAGCCCTCAATTCATCTAATCCTCTAACCATTCAATATAATACATAGAATGAAACTTATACAAAGATGCTTAAAGGAATCCTATGCCTCATTCTTTGTTCCCTGGGCCTGGTAATATATAAGTATCACCATGCAAAGCTCGTCAAATACTTGCAAATATTTCTAGAGAGCTATCCTACTCCTGATCATGATGACAAGGAATATAAGCGGTTCTAGCGCTTTCTACCACCGTCACTAGATAAAGTGCCTTTCTGTGTTGACCGACAATTTTGGCGTCAGTGGCCATACTTACCACACCCAAAACACCCTTGCCTACTGAGAAAAAACTCCCTAGAGTGGTTCTTTCCACCTTTCATGCAAATAGAGAAGGTACAACCTTCGGATGTTCCCCCTTGAGACCTAGAGCCTTACCCCTCTGATCAACCGTAGACCTGGATAGAGAACCGAATACGATGGCACTGGGATGATGATCTCTGATGGGACTGTGAATGATGTCCACCACCCATTCTCTGCCGAGAAACCCAAAGTTGCCGGTTCTAACATTCTTATTCCCCTTTTCTCTTTCCTTAAACTTCTCATCCACCATTGAATAGTGGAACTTAGACAGGTTCATCTTAGTGGGGTCCCGAACCCAAGTAGTTGTGGCTTTTCTATTATGATTCGTAGGTGCAATTGCTTGCTAGTTAAGTTGAGCTACCATAGCCTGTGCCAACATACAAAAGGCAACCTTGAATTTCGCGCTTCTAACTTGCTCACTCAAGGGGTCTACTAGAGTTGGTGGAGCTTGTTCATTTCAACTAATGTTTCTCTTTTCATCCATTTCTCCTTGAGACATTATCTGCGAATGCGTAGCGCATGAGTTAGAAGGGAAACTTTAGAGTTGACACTCTATCGCACAATAAGAATCATGAAAGAAGGGAAATTTCATCGAAATGCCTTGTAGCCTCTTCCTCATAAGTGTGGCGCGCTTCACATCAATGAACAAGACTCTAGTTGGAGTAGCTTCCAGACACCCTAGGACACTCTAAACCTGATGCTCTAATACCAAGTTTGTCATAACTCGAGTCTACACCCTAGACGCGACACGGTTCCTAGAGTTACAAATGACCCAAAGCTAACCCATGGCATAGCATAAAATTCTAAAATACAGCAAACTTATAAGAACATTTTTAAAGTATAATAAGGGATGTAATTTGATAAAATAATGATGTGTTATAACAATACTGGAAACAAGATTAATCTAATACACTCTGTTTGAAAGCCTTCTAAAACTTATGAGCTGTTGAGACAAGCCCCCAACTCTATAAAGTATGAAAGCTAAAAATGAAAACAACTGAATAAAAGAAAACCACTCTAGTCCTCGGAAGATGAGGACTCACCACTTTGAGTTGATCAACTCCGGAACGTGTCTACCCGCGAGGTTGAGTTTGAATACCTAAATCTATATCATAAGATGATATAGAAAAAAAAATTATGCTCGGTGCTTTGAATGTACTGAGTATATGGGATAAGCATCTAAAGTTTAAAACATGCTAGTCATCTGAGAATGTCTATATTAAGTACATAACTGAATGCATAAGCGGAGGTATCGCACAGTGACCATATCTGAGATGCATAAATACTGACATGACTTGCTAGTTCGAAAATAGTTAATCAAAATATGAGTAAAAGTGATTTTAAGGTTCATGTGCATGCATTGAAAACTAAACCTGTAACCATAAGTGAAACTGAAATTGTAATATGGGAGAGCCTATTAACAGACATATAACCACATGAGCTAGTCTTGGAGTTCAATGCTTACACGCCATTGATAGGGCCCTCTATACCTTACCAGGGTCTAGTGACTAATGTGTGTGATTACTAATTGATAATAACGTATGATGAGACGTAGTTCTAGGAACCTTGGCGCGCTAAACCCTAGTCCACTCAGTGATAAGTACTACTCCCAATGGAACATAAATACAAATAATCTAAAAACTAGCATTCTAAGACTTAGTAGAACTACTTTAGTTGAAAGTTTAATAAAAGTCCAAAGAACTATGAAAATATTGATAGCTCAAAACTAATGTCGTAAGACTAGTCAGAGCTGCTTTATCTTAAAGTGTCATGACAGTCTAAAGAACCATGAATGAAACTAGTGTTCAAAGACTTGTCAAAACTATTTTATCAGAAATTGTCGTGATAGTCTAAAGAACATTGAACATACTGATCCTACCAGAATCATGTGAAAAGTCATAGGTTTAAGTCATATTGTCATTCATGCATACTAAGATCATGGTAGAGTCATCTATTCAAAACGGACCATATATTTTATAAAATAATGATAAATCCGGTTATTAATCTTGGAAATCATATTAGTATCAAATCATGGGAATACATCATGCAATTATGAGTGAAATCATGAACAATATATGCTATTCATCATAAAAGTCTTGAAAAACATGGAAGATGAGAGAAATCATTCGTAAAATGAAAACCCTAAGACATGGTTTCAACAGAATAAAATCTTTCTAGGGTTTCTGAAAATAATTGGGACACAAGGGTGAAAGGAAACCCTTGTTGAAGTCCCACATACCTGGCTTGGAGAAATCCCTACTAGCACTTGAAGCTTTAATCTCTTGGAGAGTAATCCTAGGTGTTCTTGAGCCTTGAGAGAAGAAGAAGAAGAAGAAAAGAAATATGTGGCGATTGAGATAAGAATGAGGGATTAGACAAGGAAAACCCCTCTAATGTTCCCCTTATAAATCCCAAAATAACCTCACTTAGGAGTTAAAAGCATAGGAAGTTACAAAAATACTCTTAGAAAATCACACCTAAAAACTGCCTGCCAATCATCATGGGTCGTAACGTGATTTGTCATGAAATACCACGAATCGTGGTATAAATACGTGGCTTATGAAAGACTTAAAAGTTTGCAAAAATATTAGTATAGATCCTTATTATGAGTCGTACCATGACTCGTGGAGTGTGGGCTTGTCCTCTATCCGTTAACCCTGATAGTGATTCACTAAACTGCTCATAACTTTTAACTCTGAACTCTGATTGATGCAAGGTAAGATGCGTTGGAAAGACGAGTCAAAGGAATTTAATTTGATTTGCTAGATCAAAAAAATAAAAAATTTGTAAAATGGAAGTTATAGTCTTTTAAAGCTGACCCTTGTGAGAACTTATATGTAGACTCACTCGATAGGAATGTCCTCAACTCAACTTCATGCTAGAGGTTCCTTATGACCTTAATTTGTATCCAATGCACTTCTCACGCTTAAGAATTAATATTAACACCTAGTTTCTATAAGATTCATTAGGTTTGGATCTATCCACATACCTAGAACCATTTCAAACTTAGCCCAAAAGTTTGAGGCATTATGATATCTCAACTCACGGTTGAAATGATGATTTGTACCATCATATTACAACTCATATTGAGTCTTGTAGCTACATATCCTTCCCTACAAAATTCTATAAACTCCCTTCCTATGACCATTCAGTATGACCCGTACGATCTTAGTACGAGTCCTAGGATCCTGTCGTGGTTTCTTGGCTATTTTTTCTGATTTCTCTAGACCTCATGCTACGAGTCTTTGTATAACTTGTAACTTTATTTCATGAGTCGTATTGAGACTTGTACTAAGGGAAATTTTTAGTTTTGTGAAGGTTCAAACTCCAAATATAGGATCTACAATATGGAATTTTAAGGTGTTACATCTCTTCGCCTTGGGAACATTTTTCTTTGAATAGAGACTAAATAAGATGAAAAGATAGGGAAAGAGATGCAACCTAATACTGAAGGCTACACACTGAATACTGATGAAGTGGCTAACTCGGAACTTAGTTATATAGCTAAATTGATTTCAGGAAAAATGCATGCATACTAAGACATGAGAGAAACTAAGGGACATAAAATTGAGTAGAATACTAAGAAGAATATTTCCTTAAACAGGATCTGAGATGGTGAGGACAGAGTTATAAATCCAGAAACGACTTTCTGATATCGAAATTGATAACATGAAAATTGATCTAGTTGATAATACCACTTAACTGAATTTAGCTTCCTGGGTAGTGCCTTCCAATAGCTACTTTTTCCATAAAAAATTCACTAAAACCACTCCCTTGATTTCCAAATTATGTACCTGATGATCTAAGATTTCAACTGGAACCTCCTTATAAAATAAGCGATCCTTCACACTAACACCTCATCACCCCTTTCTTGGGGGAAACATTCATAACACCATGTTAACTGCACCAACTTCCTTGAATGCCACCACACCATTCAAGCCTATCACTATAATTATCTTATGGCTCCTCTGTAGCTTATACTATCCAAAAGTTTCTTTGTGTCCCTAACATGAATAACAACTACACTTAAGGAACTTCTACATACCAAGAAGCTAGGGCAGAAATAGAAATTCATTCTGAACATACTCGTTGCAACCATCATTTTTGTCATGGGTGAACGTACATAGGGCTTAGAGTAAGGAAATCGTAAGCATGAATCATTCAGCGAATCTAAAACTGATCTTATCCATGATGTAGCCTGATCTCATTAGCTGTTACGGCAAACCTAAAGGATTGAATTCATAAAGATGAGCATACTTTGAGACATGAGTTTACATATATAATGATTTCCATAGAATGAAATTGAGATTTATGGAATCATGGCGTAACACTGGGATCACAGTCTGAAGAGATTACCTCTCAGACTAGGAATCTGAATATGGGCATATACATGGAGTACTTGGAACTTGGATGTGAGAATACCATATTTATGTACGTCATGAGTAGAGCGTCATACTGATTGAAACACAAGGGAAACATTTGAACAAACATGGGACGACATCCCATAGTTACTATTCCTAGAACATCCACACTTGAAAACTCAATACTTGACTTGGTCCTTCACCTTATCATCTCCCCTTAGCTCAAAATCCATCATTCTAAGACTAGCCACTAGCTCATGTAGGGTCGAAGTACTACTATACATAAGGATGCTAAACTCTTCTTTTCCTGCTCCATTTGAAAGTACTGATAGTTTTGCTATGATCTCTTTCTTAGGTAGCTTCTAACTCCTTCGTTTGCCCTTAAAGCTATCGCTGATAACTTCATACTTTTCCTATCGCATCCTTCAATTCATATAATCCTCTAACCATTCAATATAATACACAAAATAAAACTTATACATAGATCCTTAAAGGAATTCTATGCCTCATACTGTGGTCACTAGGCCTGGTAACATGTAAGTATCAACATGCAAAGCTCATCACATACTTTCGACTATTTCTAGAGAACTCTCCTACTTCTGAGCATGATGACAAGAAATATAAGTAGTTTTGGTGTTGTCCGCCAAAGACACTGGATGAAGCGCCTCATGGGGATGATAGATTATTTCAACGTCAGTGGACGTGCTTACCACACTCGAAACAGCCTTCCCTACCGAGCAAACACTCCCCAGGGTGGTTCTTTCCATAGTTCTTGCAAATTGGAAAGGTACGACCTCAAGGACATGCCCCCTTGAGACTTAGAGGTTGATACTCTACCCCTATGTTGAACCCTAGTCCCTGATGGAGCACCGATTTATGATGGCGCCGGGGTTGATGTCTTCTGATAGAGTTGTGAATGATGTCCATCACCTGTCCTCTACTAAATAACATCAAAGTTTCTAGTTTTGGATCTATTATTCCCCTTTTCTCTTTCCTTAAACATCCCATCCACCTTTTAACAGGTGGAACTTAGAGAAGTTCATCTTAGTGAGGTCCCGAACCCTAGTAGCTGCCAGTTTCCATTTTGATACATAGGTGCAATTACCTACTGGTTAAGCTGGGCTATCACGACCTATGCTAACATACAAAAGGAAGCCCTTAACTCCGTGGAAGTAACTTGCTCACTCAAGGGGTCTACTAGAGTTGGCGGAGCTTGTTGATTTCCGTTATTGTTTCTCCTTCTGTCCGCTTCTCCAGGAGACATTCTCTATGAATGCGTAGAGCACGAGTTAGAAGGGAAAGTTTAGAGTTTACACTCTATTGCACAATAAGAATCATGAAAGAAGGGAAAGTTCCTAAAAATGCCTTGTAGCCATAAGTATGGTGCACTTCACACCCATGCGAAAGACTCAACTTGACACAGCTTTTCTGAAACCCTAGAACATTCTAAATATTATGTTCTGATACAAAGTTTTTCACAGCCAGAGTTTACACCCTGGACGCGACATGTTTCCTAGAGTCACAAGTCACCCCAATTTAACCTATGGAATAGCATCAAATTCTAAAATACAACTAACTTATAAGAAATTCTAAGCATAAGGAATCTGTAAATAAAACATTCTTTAAGTAACAAAAAGGGATGTAATTTGATGAAATACTAACATTTTAAAACAGTACTGAAACAACATGAATCTAATACACTGTGTCTGAAAGCCTTCTAAAATTAATGAGCTACTCAGACAAGCCCCCAACTAACTCTAAAGTTTGAAAACTAAGAATGACAACAACTGAATAAAATAAACATACTCCGTTCAATGGAAGATGAGGACTTACAACTTCTAGCTAATCGAGTCCGGAATGTGTCTACCCACAGGGCTGATTCTGAATACTGTATCTATATCATGAGAT